>APFE030266195.1:74982-137770 GCA_000404065.3 Pinus taeda | reverse complement strand
CAGTTTATAGTGTGCCATCCCTTTATAACTGTTGATGCATAACCTTCGATACGGCGGATGTGATATGATTATAAACTATTTTTAATACCTCCATCGGGTTCATATATATATATCGCAATCGACACTTTCAATGTGGCAAGGCTTTACAAGAGGCTTGTGATATGTGACGGATGTGATAATATATTAAATCATATTGCAATGGTCCAGTAGGGTCTGTATATTATCACAATCGGAGGTTTCGGGGGTGACAACCCTTTATAACTTGCGCTATGAGAGTTTCGATAGGCGGATGCGATAATATATTAAATCATATTGCAATGGTGTAATGGGGTCCGCATACATATCGCTATCACAATTTTAACGTGACAAGGCTTAAAACACTGCGATACATAACTCCTGATATGCTTAAGCCGCATATAATCAAGCTTCACACTTTTCTTTGATATATCAAACTTAACCTCAAAACCCTCCGTATAATGGGAATATATACAACACACGGAAAATTACATTTTTCGCTTTTCCATAGCCTTGGCACATTTATCGATGCTTACCTTTATCAGGCTCATTCTCCACTATAGATTCCCTCCATCAGATCTGATGGTTGATATTACACCTGAAGTTTCAAACAATTTGTTGATCCTCCGCCTTCGATCACCTCCTGCAAGATCCAACGATTCACAAGGATTTCGGGTGGATAAATAGCTCGAGGATTACCCGCCTGAAAAACAGTTTCCTCTCTCCTCCTCGCTGCTACATGTCGCTCGATTAATGGAATCAGGTGCTTTCCTATAAATACCACTTACCACCTAGCGTCCGCCCGAAAACCACTACTACTGTTACGAATCTGCCTTTTGAAATATAACCACATGCATTCACTTTGACTTTAACCTGATACTATATACTTTAACCCGATATATACTCCTCCACTTTTTTCTGGTCTGATATGACTCCGCGATGGCTTCTGATGCACTACTCCAATAATTCTTCTCTGATATTCCTCTAATATCGCATGATATGGCTCCTCTATTAATTGCTCTTCCACTGGCTTTTCCTCATGATGTGTGTTCATCTTTGTTCCTTCTCATTTGATGACTTCTTCCTCTTTGTTGGAATTCTTGGGCATATAATACATGTGATACTCCTGATATGGCTATTTATGCTCCTCCACTACGTGTTCCTCTTTGTTTCCTAGTTCTTACCTTTTTCTAATGTGTGTTCCTCTTTGCTTCTTCTGTTAAACTTCTTCCTCTGGCTTTTCTTTGACTGCTCTTGTTTTGAGCTTCCAATGAGCTCTTCCGATGGTTTCCCTGATGGCTTTGCTTCTTGGCTTCTTACTCCTGTTTCTTCATGGATTTGCTCTGCTTCTCCTAGAATATTGCCATATTGACATCAATGACAATCCAGGTCATTGGCACCATGGGGCATGCCAAGTGATGTGGGTTTGTCATGTCTAAGGACCTTGGGAACTGAGATCTCTCGAAAACTATGCCATAATTGTGAACATGTCAAAGGAGGGCACATGAGACACAACTAAGAGATGGGAATTACACCCATCAATTTCCATTAGTAAGTTTGTCTCACCCACACGGCATGCCAAGTTGGTGATTGAGAAATTTGTGACCCAATTTCCATGAGAGCACTATGGAGATCAATTTAAATCAAAGTAACACCTTTTAGATCCTACGAATGACTTAAGGGGGTCTAGGTTTTGACACACAATGTTTTTTCCGATGGTATTCTTATGTTTTGTGTGTGTGTGTATATAGATATATATAATCTTTGGATCTATCAAGCACCAATAGGGATCAAATCTCTCAAGGTGGAAACCTTTCCTCAAGTTATGCACTAAATAATGTGGTTTGGACCTTGAGATATTTTTATCTTTCTTGGTACTTGATACCTTCGTAGCTAAGATGGATCTAGGCTAGTATTAATATTATTGATGATGATGATTAACATCCACTAAGAACTATATGGTTTACCAAACTTAAGAAGATAAGACATTAATTAGAATTAATAATTCTTTAGCATTTTATTTTTATGTTTAAAGAGAAGTGAGAGAAGTGCTCCCATATGGCCATAGATTTTCTAAGTTAGAAGGTCAAGAAGATTGATACTGTGACAATTTAAGTTTAGTAGTTTTCAAAATTTGATCCTAAGTGAGCATAAGATACACAATTTAAGAGTTCATCTTCAACTCTTCTCTTGTAATAGTGATATTAATATTGTTTTTTTTGTTTGTCAAGTGACCTTTCGATTGAGAAACCCCACCGAGGGGCATCTAAGCAGTCAAAACCACTCGGGGATGGTACCGAGCCTAGGCCACATCAACCCTAGGCTCACTTGATTTTAGCATGTCTCCTCCCCCTAACATGGGCTCAACAAGCTCCATAGGCCCATCCTCAACTGGTTGTGCTAGTGGCACTTGCAATATAAATATTAATAATATAATTATTATTGTTATTTTGTTAATATCAATGTCATTACTTATGTTATTAATAGCATTATTTTTATACTCTCTATGGAAATAAAAGTTTCAAAAAAATAACTAAATATTTTATTTTTTTAATTATAGTTAACAATTAGTTCACTTAAAATTGAGCTCATAGAGTCAATTTGTTGTTGGTGGTGGTTTTAAACTAGTCTAGTTCTATGATAACTCCAAATCTATGAAAATAAAAAATATTATATATGTATTTTAAACTAGTCTAGTTCTATGATACTCCAAATCTATGAAGCTTGGAGAGGGATGGAATCTCTACCCAATGGTATTATTATGTGAAGACTTCTTTGTAATTTGCAAACGGGCCATGAATGATATAAATTGAAATAAAATTATTTCAATGAAAATAAAAAATATTATATATGTATTTTAAACTAGTCTAGTTCTATGATAACTCCAAACCTATGAAGCTTGGAGAGGGATGAAATCTCTCCATGTCAAACTTTTTATCAATATTTTGACCCAAAAAAAAGTTTACATATTAAGAGATTTAATGACTCTTAAGATTAATAGATTAAGAGTTAAGATAAATGTATGATGGTTATATTAATATTGTTATGGTTATTAATAGTGTATTTGTTTTATTAGTATAATATCATCCATACTATTAAATGTAAAATGTAATTAATGATATTATTAGTAATATTCTTATTATATTGATATCATATTATTAAATGATAATTTCTTACTAAATTTTGATACGAATGTTACAATTTAATAATATTATTGATAAAATAGGATTTTTATATTATAATTTTTTCATTTAAAAATATTTATGTGAAATTTAAGTTTAGGTTTAAGTTTACACGTTTAAGTTTTTATGAGAAATTTACCCCATACTAAACTATAGAGCACCTTCAATGAATTGTAAATAAAACTCTCAACCGACGTCCCAGATATGATTTCAATGGGAGCTCATCCGTAATCATAATATACATATCCGTAACTTTTTTGAAATGAGTAATTATCCATTTGTTACAACAAGATTTCTGGGTGTAGTCGTCATTCAACAAATATTCAGTTTTTCATTGATACGTTAACAGATCTTCGGCTGTGTGTTGAGTTTTAAAATTTAAACATGCAAATGCAGAAAGAGGCGATTTTTGGTTCATTGTGGAAGGAATCACCGCAATGTCTTCAAACAGAGATATTAGCTCGGTTACCAGTGGAGTTTGTGTATAGCTATCGCGTCATCTCGAAGCAATGGAACGACTTTCTGTGGTCAAACTATTTTCTAACAAAGTGGGTGGAGGCTCCCCTCAACAGGGAGCACCCACGGCTGGTTCTGTGCAACTTGAATATCACAATGTCATGTATGGCTTTCTGTTTCTCCACGCGGACCTGGATTAACTCTTGCTTCGACTTTTCCTTCCTGGAGGACTGGATACCCAAAGTTTCTCACGATTGCAAACCTCAAATGATTATGATTTGGATATCTACTACAAACAATCTGTGGGAGGACTCATCTTGGTCAAAAATTTGGGTAGCAATTCCAGAAGAACTTGGGGCAGGCTCTGCAATCCTTATACACGAATGTTCGCTGAAATTCCAGCCCCACAGGCATGGCGCTACTTAGACTGCATTGTTGTGGATGAGAAAAATAATGAGATTACTGGATACAAATTTGTAGCTGTTGGGTTCCACTAGCCTGATGGAAATAGATGGCTGGAACATCAGTTGGAAATTTACGAACCTTCCCAAAAGAGATGGAATATCGCGGGATACTTTCCGGAGGATTTAATTCTGCAACCATTCTCTCAGCTTCTTTACCACAACGGATCATTCTATACTTACTGTTGGAGAAAAGAGGAGTATGGCATCGCGTCTTTCACCATTCTGTTAGAGAGGGAAAACGAAAACGAAAACAGAAATGGTTCAGCTATAACGCTCAAGCCCATTTCCATGCGTTTTGGACTTTTTCTGTCACGCCCCCAAGCTTGATTACGGTAGTCTTTCAACCATGCCGGCGAGGTGCGGCACTACCAACTGTTTTCTTTTCATCAATACTTACGATTGTAGACTACGCCTTAACAACTCATACTTATTTTATTTTTCGTTACCAAATATTATTAGTGTGTCTTTATACCAATGAACACCCATACACATTCATTATCAACATCATTATATAAGAGAAATGCAACAGTATAAAGGGAGGGGAAACTCCTTGCAATATGAGTCTGCCCAACAATATATTATACAATCTTTTGTTTTTACAATGCACAAGTTAAATCTTGGGAAACCTCAAATTTACACTTAGTCAATTTTCACAACATCGGCAAACTCGGTTGCCCAGCTCGTCGACACCTCCGCACGGTCGCCGCACGACTAACCAAACCTTCATTCACCCCATCGCACCGTCGTGTCGTTAGCCAAACTCGGGCGCACCTCCAAGTTGCCACACCTCCAACCAAGGCACACCTCCGTCCGCAATCTCAACACTCCAATGAGTCTCTGTGCACACTTGCACGATGGGCGGGCACTCACCCGAGTCACCAAGACGCCCACGCCAAGTCGTCGCACAACAACACCTCCGCACGCTCAACCCGGGCACGTCTCACCCGACCACCGGGCGCACCTTGCCCGCACCTTCGTCTCACACCAAGTACGACCTTCAATCCGTGCGACCAAACCGAGAGGAGCGCATGAGTTATGTGCCTTTACCACCTCTTGTCCATACGCACCTAACTGCGTACTCCACTCATGTGAAGATGTATTATGAGCGTTGGATGATGTCCCAAATGAGCTCAACGCATCTGGGATTTTTCAATCTAAAGAATATAGGCTCCAAAATCAGTGTTGACAGCATAGATGGGATGATTGGTGGGATTCCTTTCATCACTGATGACATAAGCCAATTGAGCTTCTCTGTATAATCTCCTACTCTCACCTCCAAAAACTGGGACAATAGCATAGGACAGATCATTTTGCAATGTTCCACCTAATCTCTTGATCCAACCTCTGGAAAGAAACATGCCAAACTTGGCAGGTACATATCCTACCACAATATCCATCATCATGCTCTTCATGGGCAACTGAGACAAGGTGATGGCTAGGTCTTTGATTAATCCCAAACATTTAACTTTTCTAGAGTCAAAAGAAAACAGGTCATGATATGACTTGGTAATGTCAAGACCCAACTCATCCATGATAGCCTTGGGCATTAGATTATGGCTGGCTCCTATGTCCACAAGGCAATTGTGAAGGATTTTGTCATGAATAGTCAAAGAGACATAGAATGGTGGGGAGCTGTCATCACAATTTTCAATCATTAGGCTAAGAACAATAGCTGGTTTGTCATCTTGCAATTTTACATAGTCAGTGGAGGCTTGGATGGCTTTAGGCTCAAAGGCCTCGAGGATAGATCTCTTGAAGAATTCATTCTTCACTAGTTCAATCAAAGGTATAGGTACGCTCAGCTTCTGAATTTCTAATTTAAAACTGAAAGGAGAAGGAGACTTGTCAAGGCCTCTTACCTCATGAGCTGGAGCTTTGAGGATGATGGCATCAATTGCAGGTTGTTTCTGCTTTTTAGCTTGCTATATTGCAAGGACAACAGTTCTCTAAACAGGAGTTTCCTTGGCATTATTCATCTTCGACCTCAGATCATATCTATGTTGATCATTTGTTTGTAGAACAACTTCACCATCCCACTCTTGGCTCATTTGGTCATTGAATAATGACTTTTCATAAGAAACTAAGGTCAAAAAGGAGGCATTGCCTTTGTCTTCCAGACAATAGATCTCATCATCTTCTTCAAATTGCTCTTCCTCCATGACCACATTCTGGAAATGGGTCTTCACCCCTTGGTCTTCATTGGCACCTTTGCTTCTTTGCAGAATCTACAACTACTCATTAGTTCTTCTATATGGATTTGGATTTCTAGGAGCAAAGGTGTTAGGAACTATTCCTTTCCCAGGGTGTTTCTCAACCTTTAATTTAGAGATTTCATAGGCCAATGACTCTATCATCTTGGTCATTTTATCTATCTTGGGATTTGAAGATGATGAAGATTCGCCCCTCTGTCTTCTTCTATCAACATTCCCTTGAGCTTATCTGCAGCCATGATGTTTGATTCTACTTCCAAGGCTGCATCCTGCACATCGTCTCTCCATCAATAGTAGATAGAAGTCAGAATCAAAGGCACTAGCATAGGTGAGTTTAGCAGAGGTAGTGGTGGGTTTCACTTCAGCTGGTATCTTGATGTACATGTGTTAAACCTCTTATTAAAATTAGACAACAACTCACCATTTCCCCTCTTTAGGTTTCCAAACTCGGTGTGGTAGTAGAGTAGATCCTTCTTATTCCCCCAATGCTTTAGGAATGCATCATCTAAAGCCTCAATATCTACTATATACCTTGGGGTCAGTTCTTTGAACCATTTTATAGCCTCTCCGTCTAGACTTTGGACAAAGAATCTCATCCATACATCATTTTCACTAATATCCAGGTTATCAGCATAGCCATAGAATGATTCAAGATGTTCCTCAGCTGTAACACCTTTAGTCTCAGTGAACTTAGGCCTATACTTCTAATATTCTCCAGTAGGCATGGAATTCAAAGGAGTGGGCAGTACCAGAGGTCCATACCTAACATCTATGATTCTTTCCATTTTGGTAGGTGTTGCCATAGTTGTGGTGGCTATAAGGGTACTAAAAGTCTGAATGACAGAGGGTCAAGGAGTGACTAATAGGACTAAAGGAGTATGATGGATAGGAGGAGAGGTTTCCTTTGGGCTTGCAACAAAAGAAGAACCTAAAGAATAAGGAGCTTTATGAGTCTCTGAGGTTTTTCCTCACTGCTAGTATTAGATGCTATACTCTCAACATGTATTTGTTCTATTACAGGATTTTCTTAAAGAGAGATAGAATATTGTTTAAAGCTACCTGAACCTGATGCTCCTTTCTACAACGCCTTTCTTTCTTTGATGATTTTTTTAGGGTCAGTTACTGGGTCAGCAAGTGGCTTCTGAGGATTTCTCCTAGTATGTCTCACAAACTAAGCCAACACTATGGAGTGGATTCGCCAAGAGGTTCGTCCTCCAGTAGAGTCGCCAGATAAATGACTACAACCGAAAAAGTGTCAAGAATTTGTCTATCATCAAAGTTGGATCTGTGTCATCCCCCAGGGAAGTTGAGCTTCAGTCTCCTCTCCCCAGAAATGGCACAAATTATGTTAGCACTCTAGGAAACTCTCCTAGGTTGTAGCTCGGAGATGCCTAGTAACATATAAATCTTCAATATCGTTATCGAAACTATTGGAATGGATGATGGTTTGGATCAAGTCAGATGATTGTTTCAACTCTGTTTTCACTCAAGACATGCATGAACACCCTCCACTTGACAAGGCTTTAGACCACTAATACTCAATAGTTTATAGATTCAATGGATAGATGGAGAATCCTGACTGTACCAATAGATACATACATAAACACATATGAATGGCTAGCTACAGAAAGTAAATGAAGCTTGCAAATCTACTTTATTAATGCAAAGATAAGATGATAGTTATCTGGCATTAGACACAGAAGAAAACATGAATAACCTATTCAAGTGCAAGCTTAGATCAAAGGAGAAAATGGGAATTGAACATGTAACAGCAAAAGAAGCTTGTATTACTGGAATGAAGATGAGATGTTGGAAGGAACAGAGTATCCACAGTCTCCAAAAGTTGAACCCTTATTTCTTCTAACTTTCAGCCATTTATAGGCTTTTTACAATGCTCTCAAACTTTCTGAGGCTCGAGATGTCTTAATTTATCCCCTCTGGCTTCTAACTGCTTGATGCCATAATTAGACAGACATGAGCCAAAGCTCTCTTTTTCTAACAACACAGTAACCAAATTCTAGTAATTTTGTCTCGTTGTCAGGTGGCTTGCTCATGCCAGTGATGTTCCATGGCCATTCCTGTTGGTTTGGCTGCATCGCGCTGTTGTTTTTCCCCTTTCGGCCATATATTCCCGTTACTTCATTTCACCTACTTGACTGCAAAAATATCGGGTCTGTCCTCAATCGTTGTCACAAGTTGCTTCGGCCTTGTTCCAAGGCTTCCCTTTGTATTTTGGAAATATGTTTAAAACATTGAAAATAATGTAAAAATGGCTTCCTCCGGACTTGAAACAATATACCTTTTCATTTCCAATCCTCTTCGGGTCCGAGTTTTATCGCATCGGTGTTTTCCCTTTGTATTTCATTAAATAACGAAATATATGAAAATATATAATAATAAAAACTATTTGACGAATCTCAAAATCCTTTACAATAGTGTTTATATTCCCATTGAGTCTGGTTAATTGCATCGCATATATATATGTGTGTGTGTGTGTGTGTGTGTGTGTGTGTGTGTATCTCATTCCTCTGTGAATATATATATATATATATATATATATATATATGTATGTGTGTATATCCCGCTCGTCTGTGTATTATATATTATTATATATTATATATATATATATATATATATATATTCTTATATGTATGTATGTATATCCCGCTCCTCTGTGAATATATATATATATATATATATCCCGCTCCTCTGTGAAACTCCGATGCGATTGATCACAATTGCATATCACGATAACCCCGGGCCGTTTGGTGAGCGCTCTGTTGTGTTGGCCAATTGTGATTCTACGATACAACGTGGGTCGTCAATCTACGCACTTGATCGACCGTCCTCGTTGACTCCGCTGATCGCCATTGCAACTCATATATGATATGCGCCGATATCCTCCATCTGCCTGTGTCGATTGCGATTTGTCGATCAGATCTGGACCGTTGATCGGCCAAATCTGACGACTACTATGCATTCATTGTTCAAGCCTCTGCTGCTCTATTTTTCATTGTTTTCTCTATGTTTTTTGTCTCCCGATAATGTTTTTCCACCTATTTGAAGGTTCCCCTTATGCAAAAGTTTTGATCTTTTGAATGTTTTTAAGAAGATTTCGAAGACTTAGAGAGTGTTTTGGATCTGTTTGGATCAGCACCTCAGGGCTAACAGGACTAACAGGCTCTATTCGCACTGATAATGGAAAATAATACACTTCAAATGAATTTTAAAACTATCTTCGTCATCTTGGGATCCAACTTCAAAATATTGTGCCTTATAATCCCCAACAGAACGAAGTAGCTAAAAGAATGAACAGGGAAATCTTAAATATGGTACATTCCATGATGTTTTTCAAGAATGGTATTCTAATGTTTTGCGTTGATTAAGTTCTATGTGTTGTGTATATAAAGTATAGGTGTCCATATAATGTTATCAAAAACAAGACTCCCTATGAAATGTGGTATGGTCACGTTCCTTCGGTGAGGCATCTCAAGGTTTTCGGTTCCACCTATTATGCCTTGATATCTAAGGAACAAAGAAACAAACTCGGTGCAGTCGCAAGTGTATCTTCTTGGGGTACTCAAATACATCCAAAGCATACTATCTCTATGATGAAGTAAATAAGATGTTTATAATATATAGAGATGTGATATTTCTTGAATCTTCTAAAGCTGACAATGTTGTTGAGCAACAACTTGATCACTTGGATAGATTCGGACATGCAAAATATTTTTAAGAGTTTGATAATGAGATTCCACATCTTGAAGGGGGGATTCTTATACTAGATCAATCTATGGAACTTCTTATGAATCACTCTCTCCCCCACATGAAGCTCCAGCCATTGATCCATATGACACTTTGAGAGATGTGATTGACAGAATTGGAAGATGAAATCTTTATTCAGCCCCAACTCAGTCAATTGAGAATCTTGGGCCATCTCAGAAAGGTCCGCCAAAATGGCAAGCAAAGACAATTGAAAGTGTTCATACTGATGAGGTTGGAAATACGGGGACAAAAATCTCAACCACAGAAAATGGAGGTGATATAGACAATCTCGATTCACCAGTTGATATGGATGTTTCTTATGATTATGTGATCTGAATTGGATCATTGAAAATTATCAAAGTTTCTATGATTGTTTCAAATTATGTCAGACTCCAAAATCTTGTGAACAACGAGCTATCAGAAAGGACCTCTGGACAGTGGCAGTAGTAGCCAGCACGGGACAACGAGGACCCTCGGTCAAAGCGCGCTAACTGTTGGACCATGGAGACCATGCAGTGGCACAAACTAGAAAATAGGAAGTCCAGGTAAAGCGCTAATCATGTATCGCAGTATAAAAACCTCAAAAAAGGAAATCCCAGGCACTTGGTCATGTGAAAAACAGGGAAAACCATGCAGAAATACCCAAACCGTCAGAAGGCGGGTCCCGAGCTCAAAACCTGCGGAATATTGGAGGCATTTTGGCCGGTAAGCGGATTTGTCAAAGGACCAAGCGATTCCATACACTGAATGACGCGTGTCCGGTGGATGAGAGAGAAAACCGCTCTCATCGCAAGGTAACGGTCGAACAACTCACACGTGCGATAAAAGCGATGACCGTAGGATCTAGAGGCCCCAGATCAATGGCGGAGATTGCACTTGATGGGAGACCTGATTTGACGGAATAATAGGTTGAGGCATGTGACATTTGGGGTCCGCCATGACCAATGAGCTGGCAGATGAATCAGTTCACAGAATAACCAAAATAACGACCGTTCGAGCAAGAGCTGATGCCCAGTTCGTAAGGAGACAAGTGGCCACCTCTCTGTGAAACGTTACACAGTGGCGATGACATAGAAGCAGGGAATTCCAGCAGACAGAGGCAGGTGATCTGAAGAGCATAAATAGGAAGTGAATAGTCAAGGGATGGATTGGCTTTAAGCCACAAACAGACAGAGAACAGAAAAGAGACAGAAGAGAGAGCGAAGCAAGAAGCAAAGAACAGAGAAGTCAAGCTGACCTGCAGAGCTAAGGTAGCATCAAGCAGACAGAACTGAGAAGGCTTGAGAGGTTCAAGCAATCCTTGTGAGGATATCGGTGAGGAACTGAGTACCAAGTTGGACTCATCCCATTAAGACTAGTTGAGGTCCAGACTTGGTAAGGGGGAGTCTGTGTACTCTAGTGGCTTGGGGAATCCAAGTACCAACCTACTAAGCATCATCTGTTACAAGAGACTCAAATTGAGCTCCTCATTGTAAAAACTCTGCTTAAAGACACAATAAAAAAGGCCACCACTGAAAGCTGGACCAGGAGACATAGCCCAGGAGGATTGGGTGAACTACTTATTAAATTGTTGTGTTTTTGTGTTTGCTTGTTGTGTTTCTCTTACTGTTTTCCAATGCCTGTGTATTTCACAATCTTATCGATCCATTGTTTAAAATAACATAGGCATATCCCATCACATGAGCCTGTAATACCTACATTAATTTCCTGAGGTCGCCTAGGGGTGATTTCAGATCAAGTGGTATCAGAGCTCTAGGCGATTAAGGTTAGACAAGCTTGTGTTGGATTTAGTTGTTGAATGCTAACTAGATCAAAGCTCAAATTAGGAGAAGGAGATTTGGTCAAAACTAATCCTGAAATTGGAAAAGTTTATCCTCATAAGACAATGTCAGAGGAAGGTTTTGTGGGGCTAGACCCTCAATTTATAGATAGTTTCTTGGCCATAAGGTCCATGGTAGAGGAAATGTATAAGGACTTCAGAAAACATAAAGATGAAGATTCATCAGGCTCCAAACAGGATAAAGGAGAAGAAGAGTCTCTTCTCCATGACCACTCAAAAGGCAAGGGGAAAGAAGAAAGCTTTCTCACACCTCCTCATAGCCCTGAACATAAAAAGAAGACATCTTTGATTAAACTAGATGTTAAATTTGATTTACCAATATATGATGGAGAGTTGAATGCAGAAAAACTGGACAATTGGATCATACAAATTGATGTTTATTACAGAGTGCAGAGTATTGATTCAGACAAGAGCAAGATTCAGCTGACCAGCCTACGCCTTGGAGGCACTACCTTGGTTTAGTGGGAAGGTAGGATCCAAGTTGACATGAAGAAACATGGTAAGACTATTTCTGTCTAGAGTGAATTTGTTTCTACAATCAAAAAGCAGTTTTATCCACTGGCCTACATGTAGCAAGCCATGATGAGCTGGAAAACTCTTCGATAATTGAAAGGGAAAAGTGTACAAGGTTACACCCAAGAATTTAGGAAGAGAGCTTTGATTCTAGGAATCTCATTAGACTCACCTAAGACTCTATTGAAGTACATCGGTGGTCTACACAGCTACATGAGGCACACTATCCTCATTTTTAATCCCACTAGTATAGATGAGGTATTTGTTCAAGCTATGCATCTAGAAGCTAGAGGAAAGAATGGAAACCCAGAAGTTGGGGGATCATCCCAACCCACTGCAAGAAAGAATAAGGAGAAAATAAAACAGAAATGGAAAGAAAGGAAGGCCAACACTGCACAGAAAAGCAAGTCTTCATGCACTCACTGTAAGAAGGATGGGCATGATGATGAGCACTGTTGGATTCTGCATCCGGAGTTGAGACCTAAGAAGTTTGAGGGCAAGAAGAAGAAGACTGTTGCAGCTATTCAGAAATATTTGGGGTCGGACTTAGGAGATGAAACAACCATTGCAGTCACAGGTATAAAAGGTAAGAATTTTGAAGCATCTACTAGTAGTTTTGCACAATCTACTATTGATGAAGAAAATGAGAGAAAAAGACATGAGCTTTTCCACATTCGAGTTATTTCCAAACATCAAAAGATTGATACTTTGTTTGATAGTGGCTCACAAGTAAATTTAATTTCTGAAGCAATTGTAAAGAAGTTGGGATTACTGACTACACCTCACAAGAAACCATACCCATTAGGATGGTTAAGTGATAAAGCACAACTACAAGTGACTAGACAACACAAACTTAAGTTTTCTTTTGGGTCAGCATTTGTAGATGAAGTTGAGTTAGACATAATTCCTTTTGTATATGTGGAATTGTTTTAGGAAGTCCTTACTTGTATGACAGAAAAGCTATTTTCTATAGAGCTGAGAAAAAGTATCTACTTGTTAAAGATGGAATCGAATACTTTGTAAGAGCTCATAAGCTCAAGAATAACTACATTCTCATAAACTCAGGGTAGTTGAAATGAGTGATAAATTCATGCAAACAATTTTTTGCTGATGGTTGTAAAGGAAAAGAAACCTGATAAAACCAATGTATTTGAGGGCTATGATGCTAAACAACGGGCTGATTTAGAAAATTTTGTTTCAGAGTATGATATCTTGTTTCAAGAACCTAAAGGTCTGCCACCCAAAAAGGAAATAGTGCATGAAATTAATTTGCAGCAAGATGCTCCATTGCCTATCATTGGAATGTACAGGTTGTCTGCTTTAGAGAATGCAAAAATCAAGAAGCAAGTGCAGGAGTTGCTCAAGAAGGGGTTCAGCAGACCTAGAACATCACCATGTGAATCTCCAATCTTTTTTGTGAGAAAGAAAGATGGCTCGTGGAGAATGTGCATTGATTACCGAGCACTGAATAAGATAACAATCAAAAATCATTATCCCCTTCCTCGCATAGATGATCTATTAGATAAATTGAAAGAAGTTGTTTAGAGTTCCAAGTTAGACTTGCATAGTGGATATCATCAGGTCGGAGTTGCAGAACAAGATGCATGGAAGACTGCTTTCAAGACAAATCAGGGATTGTATAAGTGGCTAGTTATGCCTTTTGGCTTAACTAATGCTCCTGCTACTTTCATGAGAATAATGAATGATGTACTCAGACCTTTTCTTGATGATTTTGTTATTGTGTATCTGGATGACATTCTGATATTTAGAAAAACATGGGAAGAACATTTAAAGCAAGTTAAGCAGACACTAGATGTTTTGAAAAGAAAAAAAACTTTATGTTAAACTCTCAAAATATGAAATTGGAAAAACATATTTTAATTATTTGGGACATATAGTAGGGGTTGGTGAATTGAAGATAGATCTCTCTAAGGTGGCAGTCATTGTAAACTAACCTAAACCCAAATCTGCTACAGAAGTTAGGAGCTTCTTAGGAGCAGCACTTCATTTCTAGCTTTTCCTTAATTGTATCTCCCTTACATGCTTTAACAGGATTGAACAAGGTGTTTCAGTGGGGAGGCAAACAGCAGAAAGCCTTCGACACCTTGAAAGAAAACATTAGTACAGCACCAGTACTAGCACTGCCTGATCTTCAAAGACCGTTTGAGATCCGAATGGATGCTAGTGACTATGCCATGGGAGCAGTGTTGATACAGCATGGTAAACCCATATGTTATTGTTATGAGACATTTAATTCTGCAGTAGGGTTGAGGCCTCAAAAATCCTTGCATCAACATCAGGAAAAACCACCCGGTTCGGACCTTAAAGCATCTCCTTTTCCGTTTGGTGTGGTGGCTCCAACTGGATATAATGGGACCAGTTTCCCAATGATATATAAGTGGGATGGATAAGTGATCGATTTGTCTAATGGAAATGATGAATGATCTATTCTAAAATGTAACAATATAAAAGTAACTAATCTATCTCGGGAAGTCTTTCTTCTAGTGCAATTTTTGATGGTTCTTATTGACAAGTAGGCATATAGATGACTCTAATAATAAATAAAAATATTCATTCATATGATAATTACTTTGTTCAAGTAGTTGAACAAAGTAATAATTAAAACATTATCACACTAATCTTTATATATTACTGACACACATACATATGAAAGATAACAACTCTTAAACATTCAATAGTGATAAGTCAAAGAATTGTTGTAAGAACATATACATATATCAATAATAGCAAAATAAATAAATGTTGATTTACATAAAAGCATGAAGTAAAAACATAGATAGTAGTACCGTATGCATTTGAGTCTCCTCCGATATGAATCACATTCAGATTCAGCTTTTTAACTTGGAAATACTTTCACAAGAAGCAATAGTGCATATCATATAAAAGAATTCTTCATCAAAACTCGGAATTCAAGTCCAATTTTTATAGAAATAAACATATCGGAAGCACAGTAGTACAACTTCCGATCCAAGTCCTAATACAAAAATTTGAGGACCTTTTCTAAAAACATGAAAGGGTCTATAAATACTACTTAAACTAACAAACTATGAAATAAATATGCTATGCGCTAGTATAACCAAATCAAAAAAATGTGAAAATCTTCTTGAAATAGGCATGCTGCAGTTGGTCAAAAATGGTTCATTGTATGGGTTGATCATCTTGTGATTGGCGCTGACAAATGGTGAGAATCGGCTGAAGTTCTGGTGAATGACTCATGCGTGAGTGTAACTAAGCAGTGTATGTGGCATCATTAAGTTCGGGAATCATATGGCCAATTGCATCGGTGAGGCATTTCAATGTTGTCCGCTGACTATATGGTTTGAAAAGGAAAAACCAAAAGGTTTCCCATGCTAAACTTTGAATACCTGCGATCAATCTTTCCCTCTGCTCTAGCTCCTGTTTCCACGTCTGTGCTAATGCTTTTACTGGTGGAAGTTTCCCTGGAGAACACTCTAATATTAAATTTGATAAATAAAGACTATTATTGATTAAATCAACCACGTTGTTTGTTGTCGATCTAAATCTTTATGTTGCTCTTTCAGCCTTCATTAGCTGATATTTCCATTCAGTGAATACAATTTCTTTATGTGATTCCTGGATTTGTTGTAGATTAGCAGCTTTTCCCTCTTTAGTTTCTTGCCAAGAGAGAAAATTTGTTAATCTTTCATCTGCTTTTTCCAAGTCTAGTCTCGCATCTACTGATTTGTCAACCATGGATGATGAAATTTCACACAGAGGAAGAACCAGTGAGATATTATGACATAATAGGTTCAAATGACTAGACAATGCCCTGGTAATTTGTAGAGCCTCCGATCTGAATTCTCCCACTTTGGGATATTCCTTGAATCTTTCTATCTGAACTGTTAATTGAGCGATTTTTTCTTCCTTTGATTTACTCAGTTGTTCATTTAATGATTGCAACTTACTCAATGCTTGGGATAATTCATGTTGCTTATGAATTGCTTTCTCATCATTCCTTTCCTTTTCTTTGAGCAATTTCTCATTCAACTAGCCATTTAGCTTCTTCTGGGCCGCTAATTGTTGTTCCAATTGTTCTATATTATGTTGTTTCTCCTGTGCCTGTCCTTCTAGCAAACTGATTGCTTAGTCTTTTTCTTTTAGTAAATTACTGACCTCTGATGCTTTATCCATTGTGGTTGTTGTGTATGCTCCAACATACTGAGAAAGTTTGGTGAGATCTTCAGAAGGATTAACTTCCTCTCTCCATACCACATTCATCATCTCTATTTGTGAAGTCAAAAGAGGAGAGTGATCAATTTTCCTCTTTTTCCTTTAACTTTTGATTACAACCCTATGCTTAGGGTTGTAGAACACATCTAATGGTGGTATCTCTTCTATGTGTAAAACAATTTCATCAGAGGGATTTTTAGGGATTATTTCTACATATTTATGAATCATGGGTGGGCCACTAGTTCCTTCAGTTGGAACTGTGTTGATTACTAACTTATGAGTAGTAGTCACCTCAGGTGTGTTGAATCCTTGAATGCTCTCAATATTACTAATGATGGAATCAAATTGTTGCCATTCCTTGATTAGTTTAGGATCAACATAAATGTCTAAATCAAGGGGTCCGCTACTTGTTTCTTATTTCTACTCCTGTGTTGGCAACTTTTTCTGTTCGAGAACCTTCTCCACTACAAGAGTATTATCGGCAGCTTGTTGTTCACTTTGACTCTGTGGTTGAACTGTTGGGGTTGTACCTAATAGATACAAAGGCAGAGTTTTCAACCTCTGGGCTCTGAGCATATTGAATTTTTCTAGTCCCTCTTCTCTATATTTGATCCTAGCCAATCCTTTAACCCGATAAAATATTTCAGCTGAGGAAAACAAATCATCTGCTTCATGACCAAATCTGGTAAGTTTAGCTTGAGAAGTAACGTTATAGGCAACCTTCCTTGGGTCATATTTCCTATTAGGAATGGTAGCGAGATTTATCATATGAATCTTCTCTGCCTCTTTCTCTGCATGTTTATAATCTTGTAAAGTAAAAATTCCACACCGTAGGGGGAATGTAGGCCACATATTTTTCTTGGAATCCCTCAAGGTTTTTGACGTTCCTTCAACTATTATCTGATATGGTAACTCTCAGGCTAACAATTTATCGTGAACATATAGAGGAAGAACATGGGGTTTGGTAAGACTGCCAAAAAGCCTTACATAAGTGAATTTCTCCTCTCCGAACCAGCTACCCACTGCTGTTAGGTCAATTATTGCTTCCTTAGATATCCTAGGGGCAGGCTTATTGAAGATAGAATAATATACAGGTAGGACAAAACCATTACAAATTATGTACAAGTGATTCTTATAGTGGGCCTTCCACAACTGTTTGTGATATATATGAATAGGATTAGGATCTTGGGAAGTCCACTTCCATTCGAGTACGGGATATTCAGAATTAAAACAAATAATATCAAGAATATATGTGTTGTAGTAAAAAGGAGGAATGATCCGAGAAGTTGTATACGCTTTCCTTCTGTATTCTAGTATTTCAGTGGCTATTCTATCAGATAGAATATTTGTCCAATCCATAACATAACCATGAATCGTAGCTTCCATTAATGGGACCATATCTATAGTAAATCTTGTAGAATCATGTTGTCCCCATAGTCTACACATCATAGCACTAGCATAGCAATAAGGAGAAGCTAATGAGTCAACAGAATACTTACCCGATGACTCGTGGTTGTGTTTCTCTGGGAAATGCCTCCAGTGTCTGGTCGGGTCCGATTCCAAGTCATTTTCTTTTGCAAATGCTTCCAGGAATGCCTTGTTATAGCGCTTCTCGGGTGGAGGTAGATGGTACATTTGCCTTAGATCTTCAGGTTTAAATGACCTGAATATTCTTCCATCAGTCGTGGAAATTGTCCTGTCTGAAGTTGGAATTTTCTCGACGACCCATCTAACCACATCAGTGTATGGAAAAATTTTGGCCCGCGTTGCTATCCTGTGAAGGTATGAACATACCAGTTCTTTGAGAGTTCCTTCTGACTTGCTGGTGGAATCGGTTGTGGCTTCCTCTTCCAATTCTTCGAGCTCCTCTGCTTCTATCGAATTGTAGATGCTTTCCCAGCTTGCATTTCCGAGACCAAGAAGTGTTGTATCTGATATTAGTCCCTTCTTGCTCGGTTCTAGTTCTTTAGCTACAGGAGTTTCCTTGGCCTTCTTAGATTTCTTCCCCATCTTCTTCAGATTCATGAGTTCAAAGAAACTCTGCACATACAATTACAAACCATAACACAGGGAAATTGTCGCTGAAAGCCAATATGAAAATGAACATAATTAAGGCAGTTGACATATGATAAGTCGGACACAGTTAAGAACCACCACGAGTGAAATCTTTGAAGGATTTACTCTTAAATTTGAAATTAATAGCTATTCGAGCCAGCAATTGTGATGAATAAATATCATAAATACCAGTCTCATCGATCATATATTGAATGATTATTTCAAGAGTGTCTTTGGATTTTACAGATCGGCGATCAGTGATAAATTGCAAATTGCAATCAGGAGTTTCAAAAGGGTGAGGCTTCGTCACTTGAGACGAATATCTCCGATTGCGATAAGGTGATATTATAATAAGGCAGAGTATGTTTTCATTGAATTGGTTTGATTTATTAATTTTTAAAAGACTTATGCATGCAAACCATTTCGCGAATGTTTTCTTCTTGAGATGCGCGTCTTATTTATTGATCATAATCGGGGTTCGGCTTGTGTTTTAACTATTTTTCATATGATACCTTCGATTTCCGATTGTGATTACCTTTATCGGATCGAAGGATTTGATGAGGCCCTCTTTATGTGTGTCCCATTGTCATTGCAATACACAATCTCCGATCGCTTTATCACAATGTAGAATTATTTATAATGTTTTTTAAAGGAACACTTTGTACTTTTCAAAAGGATTTACAAAAATGAATTACTTACATCGGGCCTTCTGATAAAGGTTTTTCTTATAATGAAGTCAATACCAATTTTATTTATCAAATCACAAATCTCACTAAGTTTATTTAAAAAGGGACCCATTTCTTAAAAAAAAAAAATATGTAAAAGTTTTTAGAAATGGGGGGGGGGGGGGGGGGGTGGTGGGGTGTTGTACAGCACAACAAATAGTTACCTATCCCACATATGATAAAGAATTGTATGCATTAGTACAGAGTGTGAAGAAGTGGAAATATTAGTTAATGGGAAAAGAGACAATTATACATATTGATCATCAACCACTTCAATATCTACACTCGCAAACTAAGTTGTAGCAATCAAGACAATATAGATGGATGGGTTTTCTACAACGGTTTCATTTAGTCATTAGATATAAAAAGGGCATACACAATAAAGTTGCAGATATGTTATCTAGACCCATTATAAATGCATCTACTATACTTAAGCATAATTTTGTGTTACTTGAAAGCTACATTGAACAATATGCTCAAGATATAGACTTTAAAGATGTATATGCAACTTTAAGTCTAGGCAAACGAGTAGAAGAATTGGATTATCATATTAAGGATCGACTCCTATATCATTGTGGGAAGCTATGCATTCCACAAACTAAAAGAGTAAAGATAATTCGAGAAGCACACACTTCTCTAATATTAGGTCACTTTTGGGTAAATAAAATCGTTGCACAACTGCAAAGATTTTGTTATTGGCCAAAAACGAACGAGATAGTTTCTAGATATGTAAGAGGGTGTACTATGTGTGCTAAAAGCCCAACAATAGAAAATTAGGCTTGTACACTCCATTACCAGTTCCTTATCATCCTTGGAAAGTGTTTCCATGGACTTTGTTGGAGGACTGCCAAAATCTAAGAAAGGTCATGATTATCTATATGTTGTTGTGGATAGGTTCAGCAATATGTGTATTTTGATACCTTGTAATAAACAGATAACAACTGAACAAACTGCAAAAATGTTCTTTCAACATGTATGGGTTCATTTTGGATTACCCACTTCCATTATATATGATCGAGACACCTGATTTGTGGGAACTGGTGGACACCAAACTGAAGAAAAGCACAGCTTTCCACCCGCAAACTGATGGCTAGACAAAAGTATTCAACAGGAAAGTGATCTAGTTACTCAGGGAATATTGCAGCAAGCATCCTAAGCTTTGGGATGAACATTTGTATTATGTGCAGCATGCTTACAACCAAGCCAAACATTCTTCCACACAGAGATCTCCTTTTGAGACTTGTTTTGGTTTCACACCAAGGTCTCCCTGGGATTTTGTCTTTGGTAAGGACACAACAGTTGAGGGACACAGTGATGTGGACAAGGCAACTAGGTTCATTGAACAAGTTCAAGAGATCCACCAGGGAGCACAGGAACAGTTGGAAAAGAGCCAAGCCAAATACAAGGCAAGGCATGACAAGCATCAGATGGAGCATAGTTTCCAAGTTGGTGATCAAGTCTGATTGTATATCAGCAAGGACAAGATGCAAGGTGAAGGTAAAAATCTTAAACCAATAAGGTATTGACCTTTCAGGATCCTTGAGAAAATTGGTGAGAGTTAGTTTCGCCTTGACTTGCTAGCTTATATGCACATATACTCAGTCGTCAATGCAGACAGCTTGAGACTATTTGAACCTTCGTTAATTGAAGATCCTGAAGAAGAGAGTCAATTGCCTTCTATTGATGACCTACTACCTGAATATCTTAATGAATTGTAGGAAGTCACAGTTCTAGATAGGAAGGTAAGAACGACACGCGAGGGAGATGTTGAGTACCTCAGAATTGGGCTCAAGGGTTCAAAGCCAAGCAGTGCAAAATGGATATAAATTGGACAGGTGAGAAAGTTGTATCCTCACTTAGTCGATGCTTGAAAACCAACTTTTGGTGGTCTGGAAGCTTTTTCAATGGGAAGGTCGTGATTCGAATTGGATCCTTGAAAATTATCAGAGTTTCTATGACTGTTTCAAATTATGTCAGACTCCAAAATCTTGTGAACAATGAGCTATCAAAAAGGACCTCTAGACATTGGCAGTTGTAGCCAGCACGGAACAATGAGGACCCTTGGTCAAAGCGCGTTGACCATTGGCCCATGGAGACCATGCAGTGGCACAAACTAGCAAATAGGGAGTCCAGATCAGAAAACAGAGGCCATTTCTGGTACGCGATTAGTGCAATACGATAATCACGTATCGCAGGATAAAAACTTTAGAAAAGGAAAAGCCCCGGCACTTGGTCATGTGAAAAACAAGGAAAACTGTGCGAAAATACCCAAACCATCAGAAGGCGAGTCCCGCGCTCAAAACCAGTGAAATATCATAGGCATTTCAGGCGGTAAGTGGGTTTGGCAGAGGACCAAGTGATGCCATACACTGAATGACGTGTGTCCAGCAGATGAGAGAGAAAACTACTCTCATCGCAGGGTAACGGTTGAGCAACTCACCCATGCGATAAAAGTGAAGACCGTAGGATCTAGAGGCCCTAGATCAATGGCAGAGATTGCACCTGATGGGAGACCGGATTTGACGAAAGAATAGGCTGAGGCATATGAAATTTGGGGTCCAACATGACCAATGAACCAGCAGATGAATCATTTCACGGAATAACTGAAATAACGATCGTTCAAGGAAGAGATGGCACCCAGTTCGTAAGGAGACAAGTGGCCACCTCTCTATGAAACGTTACATAGTGGCGATGACACAGAAGCAAGGAATTCCAGCAAACAGAGGTAAGCGATCCGAAGAGCCGGAAGAGGAAGCAAACAGTCAAGGGACAGATTAGCTTTAAGCCACGAACAGACAGAGAATAGAGAAGAGACAGAAGAGAGATTGAAGCAAGAAGCAGATAACAGAGAAGTCGAGTTGACCTATAGAGCTAAGGCAACATCGAGCAGACAGAACTGAGAAGGCTTGAGAGGTTCAAGCAATCCCTATGAGGATATCAGTCGAGAACTGAGTAACAGGTTGGACTCATCCTATTAAGACTAGTTGAGGTCGAGACTTGGTAAGGGGGAGTCTGTGTACTTTAGTGGCTTGGGGAATCCAAGTACCACCATACTAAGCATCATCTATTACAAGAGACTTAAATTGAGCTCCTCATTGTAAAAAATTTGCTTAAAAGACACAATAAAAAAGGCCACCACTGAAAGCTGGACCAGGAGACGTAGCCCAGGAGGATTGGGTGAACTCCTTATTAAATTGTTGTGTTTTTGCATTTGCTTGCTGTGTTTCTCTTACTGTTTTCCAATGCCTATGTATTTCGCAATCTTATCGATCCATTGCTTAAAATAACATAGGCATATCCTAGCGCATGAGTCTGTAATACCTACATTAATTTCCTGAGGTCGCCTAGGGGTGATTTCATATCATTATTAAATGAATTTGTCTACATATTTCGAACCTACTTCCTTCAAAAAGTCGCTTCTCATGATGAATGGAAAGAAGTGATGCAGAAAGAATATGATGCTTTGACAAAGAATGGCACCTGGAAGCTGGTTGATCCTCCATTCGGAACCAAACCAATTGGCTGCAAGTGGGTCTTCCAAAACAAGTATAAAGCATATGGTTCACTCGACAAGCATAAAGCTAGGCTTGTGGCAAAAGGTTTTGCACAGAAGGAATGGGTCGAATACGAGGCGATTTTTTCCCCCACAAAAAATGGGAAACCATTCAGACACTCTTTGCCTTGGCAGCACAAAACAATTGGAAAGTCCATCAAATGGATGTAAAAACTTCTTTCTTGAATGGAGATCTGAAAGAGTGCTTTTCTGTCCCATCCGAAAGGATTTGTTGTGAAGAGTCAGAACATAAAGTATGCAAAGTTGTAAAATCCTTGTATGACCTCAACTAAGCACCGTGAGCCTCGTACGAGAATTTAACTAAACATCTTTTGAAAATCAACTTCAAACATCATGATCATAATGATGCGGCTTTGTTTGTCAAGAAAGTTGGAAAAGCAGTTGCATATATTGTGGTGTATGTAGATGATCTTTTGATAACAAGGAACAATGAGAGCTACATTGCATCCATAAAAAAGGAATTGAGGAAAGGTTTTGAAATGACATGTTTGGGCTATGTTCACTACTATCTTGGTATACTCTCATTCAGACTTCGATGGTAATAAATAAATTGGGGTATCTACAATCAGTTGTCTCTTGGAGGTCACGCAAACAATCAGTTCTGACATATTCTGCAACTAAGGCAAAATATGTGGCAATAGCTTAAGCAACAAAGGAAATTGTGTGGCTCAAGAAAATTCTGGAGGATTTGTAGGAGAAACAAGCACATTCAACTCCTCTTTTGATTGATTACACTTATGTAATAAAGTTGGCCAAGAACCCAAAGTTCTATGATCAAACCAAGCACATGAATACAAAATATCATCTGATTTGACATCATGTTGAGGCCAAGGCAATCCACTTACGCCATTGTTCCACAAATGAGCAAATCGCATACATCTTCACCAAAGTGCTTGGAAGAGAAAAGTTTGAAAGATTCAGAATGATGCTTGGACTCACCAACATCCCTTCAGATTAAGGGGGGAATGTTGACACCTAATCCGAAGGGATTATTTTAAATAATGTAAATATTGTTAGTTATGCATTTGAGAAAACCAAGAGACCTTGGAATTGGAATCCCAAGAGTCCCTTCACTCATGTATAAATTCATGATATGGGTAATGCAATAAACAATTTCATTCAAAGCTACCCTCTTGGCCTAAGAGGTAGAAAGAGAAATATCATAGTAGGGAGAAGAAGAAAATAATAGACAAGAAGAGGAGCAATTGGATGTTGAAAATAGCAACAAGAAATGCTAAAAATAGAAGTGATAAAAATAGCACTGCTATAAATAGCATTTCGGGATACATTCCAATTTTAGTTATTCACTGAAATAAAATTGAGAATTAAAATTTGAATTTGATCTTAGCAGTTGTTTGTAAAATAATTAAGTAATTCATCTTGAGTTAATTAGTTGTAGGAAATCAAACATGAAGTCTATGTGAAAACATGCAACAATTTCTCCATTGATTGAGGAAGTTATCCCTCGATTAAGGAGATCATGATGAGTTGTACTTTGAGTTGTAATTATTTAGCTTAGTTATCTGAGTTTAGTCTAGTTAGATTAGTTCCAACAGTTTGTGGAACTTATTGTGAGTTCAGTTAGTCAATGCATGCATGCATGTAATTGCTGCACTTCAGATAACTGAATATTCTCTCATAAATAACTCATACATGTCAATTCAGTCAGAGACCCAGTTGAGATCAAATGATGGGACAGTGTACTTTCAGTTTCAAGAATATTCCATTGAGGATATCTCTTGCATGCAGAAGGAATTCATTCCTTGGAGATTGTACAGTTAATTTTGAGTTTGATGAGTTGTGTGAGAGGTCAATTCACACAGGTGGTACCCAGAGGACCCAGGAGAAACTGTGCAAGGAAATAGGAGGCTTGGAGGACTGGAGGAAGGCATATGTTGTGTCTATTCAGTCTATGATAAGCATTTGAGGGATTGTACTGAGAGCTGGATGGCTTGTGAGCTAAAGCTTTGTGTAATCCGGACATATTTCCATTTGTATGATATTACAGAGATCGGGGTTTTTAGCTGAGGCTTTCCCCAAAGTATTCTTATGTGTACATGTGTGATTGCTTTCTCATTCTCTGTTATATGTGTTCTATTTGATCTTGCTCAAAATCGATTAAGCTTCCAAAAGTTTGTTGTAGAAGTAGATCTAGTATTTTGCTTTAGTACATTGCATAATTTGTTCATCTACACTGGGATATTCTACATGGTATCAGAGCAAAGGTGATCAAAGCAAAGAAGAGTATACAAAGAAGGGAGAAGTTCGAAGTTTGAAGTTCCTGATTATAGAATTCAAATTCTTATCACATCTCAAATTTCACTAATGGCGTTCAATGGTTTAAGACTCGAGTATGCCCTTGATGGTGTTAGAGCCTAGATTGACCTTAGGCTGAAGAAAGGCAATTCTAGGATAACCACAAACAAAGCTTAACCTGGTAGCTAGCCCTACTAGGTCGGAAGAGGGCTCTCTCCTTTATGGATCTCAGTCAAAATGACTGGATCAGATTGGATTTTAGGTTAGGTATAATAGCTATAGGGTATTTTGATTGAATTTGTTGGTTTTTGTGTTGGATCAGATGAAGCTACGAATTTGGGTCTGGGAAATTAGGTCAGAATACAGGGTGTTCTATGGGGCAAGGTAGGTATATACTTTTACACTTGAAATTGACTGAGGTGAGATGTCTAAGACTGGTGAGGAGCTGAGGATGGCATGTAAAGATCATGTATCCTTCTCAAACAGTAGAAAACATAAAATATTGAATGGTTTCCCAAGGAAAAGCACTATAAACAATGAATTCTATCTATCTATCTTGATATCATTTAGTTAGAAGCAGTGAAAAATATTGTGGCATACGTAAAAAATGTGAAAACTGATAACAAAAGAAGAAACTATGCAAAAGCACCATACCACAAGTATCCCATAAAAATAGTTGCAACTCCTATTAATTTCCTTGCCAAATTACTTACAATGATGTACAATATTATTCAGAGCATCCAAGTGAATCCAACCCTTGCAAATGAGAAAGAAAATACATAATATAGATAAAAAAAACCACTCATCTTGACCATTAGGGGTCAAATCCATGAGAAGAGGGGTTGCTACAACCATTTCCAAACATGGACAGGAATATAGACAGTCAAACTACTTGCCTCTATAAGCATGGAAACTTATTCATTAGCCTCAAAACCACCTCTAACTAATGAATCTACCCTATAACATTGTTTTACCATCACAATTACATACCATGTCATCAATTACATCATAAAAACAACCATGAGGATAGATAAAGTGAATTCGTAGGGAAAACAGACGAAATTTTGATTTTATGGGCAAATTGGTCAAAAGCACAGCGCCACTGGTCAAAAGCGCAGCACCTCTTTCCACCTACTTTTGGAGGCCTTCCCCATAACCAAATTATGCCCATGATAGCTCATTCGAAATGTTTTCAAGTCTAGTTTTTGGAACAACTTGAATTTTTGAATTTGCAGGTCATTTTTCCTCAAAACTTGAATCTCCCAAAACTGCTTATGTGTGTCCAAAATGAGGCGGAAAGGTCATTTTTTGGTAGTTTTTGGACCTTTTGGTGACCCAAATTTTCTTTAAAACTTATGAAAATTTCCAAGGTGCATGTTCTTATCCTTCTGAATCCAAATATGAAAACCTTTTGTCCATCTGATGCTCCAGGGAAAAGCGCAGCGCCGGTGGCGCTACGCTTCCGGGCCAGTTTCGTGTGTTGAAAATTTCAAAATTTGAGAAATGAAAAAAATCTTCAAAACTTGCCCAAATTTGGCTCAGCTGCTTTGATGGTCCAGTGAGGCTTCAGCTAATATTTTCAACTTATCTTGCTCCTTTTTTCTCTTTAACGCCTTCCTCAACCTAGCTTTAAGCTTCCTTTTCCTCATGTTACAAATTTTGTTGCGGGTCATGTAATGGTAGGCCATGTGGCAGAGCATCTTCTTATCCCTATTGACCTTCTCAATCAGCCCTTCGAGATATATGTTGGCCCTCTCAAGGCATGTTTCCCTATCATTCTCAATCTCTTGGCTCTCTCTAACTTGTCCACCAAAGCTTGTATTTGAGCTTCCCTCTCTTGAATGATGATGTCCTTGACAGTTTCTTCATCCTGAGCTTCCAAGTCAATGATGTCAACTCCATGATGAGTAAAGTGTTATTTTAGCTCCTCATGCTCAATGAGATCAAAATCTCTTTCCTCCTCATCACCAAGATCTTCCTCCTGCACTTTTTCCTTGCCTTTACTCAACTGCTCAACCTGTACCTGTTTTTTTGATGACGAAGGTAAAGCCCCTTCCACACCTTGTGGAGCAAACATTTGCCTGGCAGCTGCAAATTCTCCTTGTCCCTCTTTGATATGTTAAATACATTGGCACCTCAGCAGTTTTGGTTTCCTTGGCCTCTTTCCTTATTTCTCCATGGCTAGAAGGCCCACCTTCTTCTTGATGCACTGGTGAAGGGATCTGTGGACCTTTGAACATCTCATGAGCAATGAAAGTCTCCCATAGAATGTTAAGAAGGCTAAGCTGGTGTAGAACAATGATTTTAATCAAAGAGTAATGGTATATGTTGTTCAACTGTTGGGGGTATCATTTCCTCTGTACAATATGTGTCATTTTCTCAATGTTTCTAAACATGAATTAAGGGAGATTCAGCATCTTTACTCTAGTGAAATTCATGAGGAGTCTAATATGATAGGCATACAACTGGGAGAACCTACCTTCACAAGTGAAATACTTGATTGTAATCCTCATCAAAGGCACATACCTGTTTTCCAAAAACTTAAAGGGGAATAACCTCTTCATTTGATTTCTATATTTAGCCTTGATATAAGGCTCATAGTAACTCTCATCAAGGTCCTAACCCTTGTACCATTTTTCACCCACATTAGGAATTCTAGTGGACTCTAAAATGACAGTTGATGATATTGTGAAGGTTATTCTGGCAAGTGTCACCTCATTGTTATGCAAATGAGTCACAAAAAGTCTGGCCAACTCGTCGTGAAACTGAACTCTATTCACCATCTCACAAAATTCAAAACATGTTTGATGCCTGAAACAAGACACTGCAAGTGGGCAGGCCTATAATTCTCTCAAGCTAGTAGGCTCCCCTCTGATGACTTTTCCTCCTTTATGGGGCTTCCTCTATTGTCTATGTCTCTCCATGGAGTTGTCGTTGAGTGTCTCTTCTTCATACTCATAGTCATTGTCTCTTTCCATTGTTTTCCTTTGGTTGTGAACAACATGGTTATATATGGCTAGTTATGGATAATTGATGTGGAGGATGGAATGGGTAGAGTGTATGAATGACGGGGTTTGGGGAGAGTGTGAGAATAGGGTTTAGGGAGAATGGATGTGGGAGTGGGGTTTAGGGAGAATGTGAGTGGAGTGTAGGGAGAAATAAAAAGTGGATAGAGTAAGAAAACAATAGTAAAGTGAGGATTTCAATTCATGAGACAATTTGTAGGGAAACTAGGGTTTTGCCTTAGAAATTAGGGTTTTGATTTTAAGAGTGAAAAATCACAAAAACTTGATGTAAAAACCGTACACCACAAGAGATTTTGATGTACTTACTTGCAAGAGAGGTAAACTTGGCAAATTTGAGGTGGAATTGGTGTTTTGTGGTGATTTGGGGCTCCGCTAGACAAAGCGCAGCGCCACCTACAGGAGTGTAGTGCTGGCCTGAAAGCACAGCGTCTGTGTACTTTTACACTACGAAAATTGGCTAGAAGCACAACGTCGGCTTCAAAGCGTAGCGCCACCCCTCAGAAGCACAGCACCGCTCCAAAACTCCAAAAACGTAGCGATTTTGCTCTTTTTGTTGAATAACTCTTGAAAATCGACCTTTGCTCTCTTCTTGGATCTTCAATTCTTCAATAGTGACATAATGGGATGAAAATAGGAATATGGGTTTATATAATTTCACCTTTTGATTTTCGTTTGTGAAAAACCCACTTTTATAATGTTTGTTTGTCTTTTACAATGCTTTGTTTTTCATGCTTTTTTTCTTTTGCTTGGAAAATGAACTGATGCTCAAAATCACTTGATTTTTGCAGTGGGAGGTACTTGGCAGCATCACAAGTTTTAGGAGGAGCTTGGGAACAAATATTACATATAGAAACAATAAAATTACATCATGATGAAAGCTAAAAAACATAATACTCTATTTTCACCTCAAAACAAGTTTTGAGGTGAGAACTACATTTAGCTTCTCAACTGATAAATTATGATTTTAACGATGATTATTAGTTTCTTCGTATCCTTTTTGATCATTATTGGCATGAAATAACTGACTTTGACCATGATAAAACCCTAAAACCTAAATACACCAAACCCTAAGACCTAATAAGATGAACTGCAGAGTAAATCATGAACCAGGACTAAAATATGAAAGAGGATCAGCAAGTACAAAGTATGAGGAGAAAATCTGGATGTAAACTCTACCATCAGTGAATCCATGACCTAATGGAATGACTCAGCAGTATGGGACTCCTACCATGAGATGCAAAAGAGTAAATTTTGATCACTGATGGCAGTGTGAAGACACTAACACTAACATTGGCTCCAATGGGGATGGTAGCTCCTTGGAGGTGCCAAGAACACCATAGAATTAGTAGCCTTATCCATTGGGCAACGGAGTCAACCTCTTCAAAAACTGAAAACTGATCCTATGCAAATGGAAACTGGCTCATGACTAAAACTACGACTAGAAACTGAATTAAACACACAAATCACTCAACTGTATAGCCTTCACCTTGGGCCCCAAGCTTAAATGATTGTGTACCTTGAAATCTTGCAATGAAAAGGAAAATGGTATATACAATGATCATATCATGATTTCAGAAATCACCTTAGAAGAAGTAGTGCTTTAGGAGCCTACCATTGACTAGCCCTCTTGAACAATCCTGTCCATCCATTTCTTTTAGCATAAATGCATTTTGTCCTCTATATGCATCAATATTATAGGGTCCTTTCCATAAGTTTTCAAACTTACCATGCTTGTCTTTATCTTCATTCCTAGCATCCTACCGCAACACTACATCCTCAAGCTAGAATTTATCTTCTTTTGTTTTCCGGTCATAGATCTTTTTGATCTTTTCTTGCAATTTGAAAGTGTTTTGGAAAACTTCCTCCCTTGTTTGTTGTAAATGAATCATCTGATTTATTCTTCGTTGAAAGTCATCCTCCTCATTGCCAGCCTCTTGTAAAAGTTTCACAACCGAAACTGCAAGAGATGTTGGAAAAACTGTGTCAATGCCATAAACTAATTCAAATGGAGACATACCTATGGACTTCTTCTGGCTCACTCTGTCAACCCACAAGGCATTAACTAATTTTTTTTTGTGCCAACCTTTCTTATTTGTTTCCAACATCTTCTTGATAATTTTAACCAATGACTTATTGGATGATTCAGTCAGACCATTTCCCTACGGGTAATATGTTGTAGAATGACCCAAAGTAATCTTATACTTGCTGCAAAAGTCGATCATCTTCTTTGATTCGAATGCGGCTTCATTATCTGTGATGATTTTACTAGGACAACTGAAACAAGATAAAATATTGAATTCTAAAAATTGGATGATTACCGTATTTGTGGCTTGTCTAGTCAGAATTGCTTCAATCCACTTGGTAAAGTAGTCAGTTGTTGTTAGGATCCATTCGTGTTGCGCCGACGATGTTGGATGGATTTCCCCGGTAAAATCGAGTCCCCACTACTGAAATGGCGCATGGACTTCAACCAGGTACAGATGAAGAGGCAGCAATTTTCTTTTCCCTGCCTTCCTTCTGGATCGGTTTGTATCAGCGCATCCTTGACCGCTGCATTAGGAACATATGTTATGATGTGTGAGTGCAGAATATACACTCTGAAATCCTTCAAATCTTTGATAAGAGCAAGAGCCTATTTTTCAATTATGTTGTACCACAAAGCAGCATATCTAATGGTTCTACTAAAAAATGCAATGGGCTTCTCCAACTAATATTTCTTTTGCATTAAAACTGTTGCCATGGTATGCTCGGATGCAAATGAAAATATGACGAAATCTTGCATATAATCGGGACTAATTAAAATCGGGGCTGTAGATAAAGCATACTTTACCAGATTAAATGACTTCATAGCATCCTCCATCCATTTTACCACGATGTCCTTCTTTAACATATTAGTAATTTATCTTAAATGCTCAGCTAGATTGGGTACAAATCTACGTAAGAAATTCATCTTACCATTAAGAGCTTGTATTTCTTTCTTGTTCCGGGGAAAATCTATTTGTTGAATTGCCTCCACCCTTGAAAGATCAATGTGGATGCCTTCTTTTGAGATAATATGACCAAGCAACTTTCCTTCATCCATGGCGAAGATAATTTTCTTAGGATTGAAAGATATCCCGAATTTCCTACATCTCTGAAACACAATCCTTAAATGGTGTAGATGCTCATCTTCGAAACCTAAAAACACTGTCAAATCATCTCAATATACAACTAGAAATACATCCTTTTCATTGGCAAAAGCAATGTCCATTGCACGCTGAAATGTGGCTCCAGCATTCTTCAAACCGAATGGCATTTTAGCATAATGAAAATTTCCCCAAGGGGTGGTAAATGCATTCTTATCTCAATCATCTTCATGCACTAGGATCTGATTATATACTAAATATCCATTGAGTAGTGACATACGTGATTCTCCAACCACTCTTTGGACGATATGATCCATCTTTGGCAATGGGTAGTTGTCCTTCAATGATACCTTATTGATATTCCAGAAATCGATACACAATCTTATTTCCTCGGTCTTCTTGCACACAAGAACAAGATTCGAAATACAATCAGAAAATCTAATTGGGACAATTATACCAGCTTTGAATAGCCTGTTTACCTCTTTTTCTATGGAAGGCAACAACTTGGGATTGATTCTTCTCATCTTCTGTCTGAACGGCTTCTGATTTGGCTTGATGGGAATAGTATGTTGAATTATATCTTTGTCATACACCTTTAGATTTGAATAATCCCAAGCAAACACATCAAAAAATTCAGATAACAATCTAACATATTTAGACTTTACCTCGAGAGACAGTGTTTTGGACAATTTCACCAACTTGGGATTATCTGTTGTTCCAAGATTAACATCCTCAACACCTTTGTCTGTAGGCACCAAGCTTGGATTTCTAGCCACATCATCTTGATTGAAAAGTTCTTCTAAAGGTATGAGACCTTTAAGAATAGTGTTGTCTTTCAGCTGCCATATCTCCATCTAGTTCACTTCAATCTCTTGGCCATCGGTGTCATCGTCATCATCTATGGAAGCATCCTTGTAATTTCCCTCATTCTGCAAAAAAGTGGTGATCTCCTTATCGTCCCAAAACACCTGCCAATACCTTAAATTGTCCAGAACAGCAGGGCGGTGTTTGACATGGATCTCAAACTTGTTGTTGGAATTCATCAGAATCTTCAAATTACTTGCAGCAGTGGCGAGTGAATCTGCAATAACATTTTGAGCACGAGGTACTGCTGTCAAAGTATAATCTGGAAACATTCGTAAGATATCTAAAACTTCATTTATGTAGGCTCTCATCTACGGGTGTTTAGCTTGATATTCTCCCTTGACTTGCTTGATTATCAACTCCGAATCTCCATAGACTGATATCCTTTTTGCATTCAGCTTTTTCATAATTTTCAAACCTGCAACCAAAACTTCATACTCAACTTCATTGTTAGAATAGTCAAAGGCCAATTTGTATGAACATATTCTAATATTACTAGGAACTTTATTCGGCTGGAAAGCAGGGCTGTGAATCCAAATCCCTATGTCGGCACCATCCTTACCCACAGCTCCATCAAAATCCATGCTCCAAAGACCCGCCTCTTCTTCTAGATGCTGAAATTTTGTTTCCTTCTCTTTCTTACTTTCACTGATCTCTTCATTTTTCTGTTGTTCACTGTCTTTTTGTTGCTGCCGGTATGTAGACTGCTCAGAAGTACTTGCAATTTTCTATCTTTCTTGATCAAGGGCTGCTCTAAAATTTTCTGAAATCTCTGGAACATCTTCTACTTCAACTAACTGACTATCAACATCATTCAAACCACTATCGAAATATAGTACAAATGACTCTAAATTTGCATGTACAACATTAATTGGATGATTAAGCGGTTTCTCCTTGCTTGTAATCATGTATTTCATTTTCTTCTCCTTGTATAGTTTTCTCAATTGGCCAAACACGGGAATGGTAGCATAGGAGAAATCTAGTTGTAAAGTCTGTTTAAGCTTTGCACCCCACGATCTGAATAGAAGCACACCAAACTGTGGTGGAATGTCAACAACAACCACATCCATCAAAACATTCTTGGCTGGGATTTGGTCTAAAGATACCACCAAGTCTTTGATAAGACCAATACAACAGACCCTACCAGATTCAAAAGAGTATAAGTCATGATATTTTCGAGTAATGTCAATGCCCAATTTCTCCATAATGGATTTTGGCATCAGATTATGGGAAGCTATGGAGTCAAACATGGCATTGTGGAGGACATACTCATGTAGTCTAAGGCTTATATAAAATCGAGGAACTTCACTATCCTCAGACTGAGCTTCTAAGGCAGGGCCAAAAATGAGCTCAGGGTGATCATCTTCTACATTGACCATATCAAATAAAGGATCTCTATGAAAAATTTTGGACACCTGGTGTTTATAGCTGCTATTCTTAATCAACTCAATCAAAGGAATTGAAACTTTTAATTTAGCAATCTCATTTTCTAAACTAAAAGCTAAAACTTTATCTACCTCTTTGACTGAAAGGTCCTTCATTTTGGCGCTTTCTTTTGCTGCACTTTGTTGATTGTTCTTCTCGTTTGCAATGCTATTTGCAGATGGTCCTTTGCTGGAAGTTGGATCAGCAAGCTCTTTCCCTTGCTTATGAATGTTTGAGGAGTCATTTTTGGGTTGCACTTCCTTTCTCTTTTGAATTGGAGTAACTGGTACATCCCTACTCCTCAATGAATATTGCTTCTGTTGTCCTGTCAATGCATTCATATATCCTCGCTGATAATCATCTGACTCATCCTCCAAAACTGCCTCATTTGCTAGTATGTAGTCTTCATCCCTTTGGGTATCTAGGACCTCCGAATATTCTTCATCTTCCGTTAGAAACATGGGCAAACCATCAGTAGTAAAGAAATGATTTGCCTCAACCAACGGATCACCATCATCTTCATCCTCTATTCCATGCACATAGTTTTGCTGCAAAGGAGTTCTGACCTGCTGTTGTTGTGACGACTGATCTTGTGCCTTTTGCTCCCTTTGTTTAATCCTGAATTGGGGTTGTTGTTGTCCTCTAAAGTTTGGATTCATGATTGTTGTTTTAGGCTTATCTGCAGCTGTCAACTGGTCAAACATTTTCTCAATTTTCTGGAGTAAATTATCTGCCTTAACATCTGAGGAAGATGCTTCTTCCTTTATAGTCACCTTCTTTTCAGTTTTCATCCTTTCTCCTTTGGTCAACAGATTTGCTTCTACACTCACAGCGTTCTTCTGCATATCTTCAAGTGTGGTAGGATCACTTTCTCGTAACTGATATGCCATATCAGCATCGAAACCATCTGGAAATTTGATCAATGCTAACCCCATTGGTGGTTTAATGTCAGCTGGAATAGCATTATAAACTGCATTGAACATTACACATTAATATGGAACACTTTCACGCACATTCCTTTCGATATTTTCATACTCAGATAGAATTTGGAGTGGGTTCTTCTTTACCTCCCACTGGTCCAGGAATTGTCTATGCAGAACTGGTAAAGTATTGATAGAGGCCCTGGTAATGCTCTGAACCATTTTCGAACCTTGACTCCAAAACTTTGTACAAATAATCTCATGCAAACATTTTATGCATCTACCTCATGAAGGTCAAAGAAGTCATTCATCCTATCAACATGTTGTCGTGTTGTAATACTTTGAGTGGCATCAAAAAGAGGTATCTTACTTTGGTAATCAATGAGCATATCATCTAGATTCTGAGGCAAAACAAGGGGTGCATATCTGGTAGCCATGACTCGAGGTGGATTTGAAACTGGTGTTGGGGTAACTGGGGATTTGGGACAATAAGGGAGGTTGATGTAACATAGGTGATGAGTGTTTGAGGGGTATTGATAGGCTGATGAGGGAGTGAAGGTATGAATGGAGATGGGGGATTATTTTCAAAAGTATGGGGAAATGATGGTGAGCTATAAGATGTCGAGGATGTTTCAGAGAGTTCAGAGAGTCTATCAGTGGTGAGGGATGACTGAGGGGAATTCATAAGGTTTCAGTTACTTGACAAGTTGTCTCGTTGGATTTCAAGTTCTCTGGTGAATTCTGGATCTGGGACTATGTCCAGTAGTTCACTATCAGATGTGGTTCTAAACAGAGAGAGACCAAAATACTCGTCAAAAGGGAGATCTTCAAGGAACAACCACTCAACAGGGCATGAATGAGATCTAAAAACAGGTCTAGGGCTTGGTGAACTTTCTTGTCTGAGTATCCGGGGAATGAGATTAGGATCTTCAAATATAGGAGGAGGATCGGGATCGGGATTGGACCTCGTGTATCTTCTTGAAGCCAGTGTGTTCAGATTCTCAAGACTTTCTTATTACTTTACAACTTTCCAATTTTCAGCCTAATGAATGCTAAACTTATCATCCAAAGTTCAGAACTTCTTAGTAGTACTGGGGTGTAATGATATTTTCGTTCCCCAGTATAGTCGCCACTATTCTAGAACCTAGATTGACCTCAGGCTAAAGAAAGGAAATTCTAGGATAACCACAAACAAAGCTTAACCTGGTAGCTAGCCCTACCAGGTCGGAAGAGGGCTCTCTCCTTTATGGATCTCAGTCAAATTGACTAAATCAAATGGGATTTTAGGCTAGGTATAGTAGCTATAGGGTTTTTTGATTGAATTTGTTGGTTTTTGTGTTGGATCAGATGAAGCTAGGCAATTTGGGTCTAAGAAATTAGGTCATAATACAGGGTGTTCTATGGGGCAAGGTAGGTATAGACTTTTACACTTGAAATTCAAAGAGGTGAGATGTCTATGACTGGTGAGGATCTGAGGAGGGCATGTAAACATCATGTATCCTTCTCACACAGCAAAAAACATAAAATATTGAGTGTTTTCCCAGGGCAGAGCACTGTAAACAATGAATTCTACCTATCTATCTTGATATCATTCAGTTAGAAGCACAGAAAAATATTGTGGCATACATAAAACATGTGAAAACTAATAACAAAAGAAGAAACTATGCAAAAGCACCATACCATAGGTATGCCATAAAAATAGTTGCAACTTCTATTAATTTCCTTGCCAAACTGCTTATAATGATGTACAATATTGTTCAAAGCATCCAAGTGAATCCAACCCTTGCAACTGAGAAAGAAAATACGTAATATAGCAAAAAAACACTCATCCTGAACATCAGGGGTTGAATCCATGAGAAGAGAGGTTGTTACAACCATTTCCAAACATGGACCAGGAATATAGACAGTCAAACTACTTTCCTCTATAAGCATGGAAACTGATTCATTAGCCTCAAAACCACCTCTAACTAATGAATCTGCACTCTAACACTGTTTTACCATCACAATTACATACCACATCATCAATTACATAATAAAAACAGCCATGAGGAGAGAGAAAGTGAATTCATAGTGAAAACAGGCAAAGTTTTGATTTTTTGGGCAAACTGGTCAAAAGTGCAGCGCCACTGGTCAAAAGCACAGTGTCGCTTTCCACCAACTTTTGGAGGCCTTCCCCTTAATCAAATTGAGCCCAAGATAGCTCATTAGAAAGGTATTCAAGTATAGTTTCTGGAACAACTTGAATTTTTGAATTTGGAGGTCATTTACCCCCTCAAAACTTGAATCTCCCAAAACTGCTTATGTGTTTCCAAAATGACGCAAGAAAAGTCATTTTTTGATAGTTTTTGGACCTTTTGGTCACCCAGATTTGCTTCAAAAATTCTAAAAATTTCCAGGGTGCATGCTCTCATCCTCCTGAATCCAAATATGCAAAGCTTTTGTCCATCTGATGCTCCAAGGAAAAGCGCAACGCCACCATTCTGGGCCAGTTTCCTGTGTTGAAAACGTCAAATTTTGAAAAATGCAAAAAAAATTCAAAACTTGCCCAAATTTGGCATGTGACACCACCATCAGCGACTTTGATGGGCCAGTGAGGCTTCAGCTAATATTTTCAGCTTATCTTTCTCCTTTTTTCTCTTTAAAGACTTCCTCAACCTAGCTTTAAGCTTCCTAATCCTCATGTTACAGATTTTGTTGCGGGTCATGTAATGGTAGGCCATGTGGCGGAGCATCTTCTTATACTTGTTGGCCTTCTCAATCAGCCCTTCGAGATGTATGTTGACTCTCTCAAGCCATGTTTCCCTATCATTCTCAATCTCTTTCTCAATAGGAGTAAACTTGACATGAGCCTCTTTGGCCATTTGCCTGTTTGCTTTAATCATTTGTAGCTCGATGAGGACTTTCTTGTCACTCAATTGTTTGTTTTCCTATTCTAGATAGTTGATGATGAACTTGGCTCTCTCCAAATTGTCCGCCAAAGCTTGTATTTGAGCTTCCCTTTCTTGAATGATGATGTCCTTACAGTTTCTTCATCCTAAGCTTCCAAGTCAATGATGTCAACTCCATGATGAGTAAAGTGTTGTTGTGGCTCCTCATGCTTAATGAGATCAAAATCTCTTTCCTCCTCATCACCAAGATCTTCCTCCTGCACTTTTTCCTTGCCTTTACTCAATTGCTCAACCTATACCTGTTTTTTTATGACAAAGGCAAAGCCCCTTCCACACCTTGTGGAGCAAACATTTGCCTGGCAGCTGCAAAAAGTCTCCTTGTGCCTCTCTAATATATTAAATACACTGGCACCTCAACAGTTTTGGTTTCCTTGGCCTCTTCCCTTGTTTCTCCATGGCTAGAAGGCCCACCTTCTTCTTGATGCATTTGTGAAGGGTTTGTGGACCTTTGAACATCTCATGAGCAATAAAAGTCTCCCATTGAATGTTAAGAAGGCTAAGCTGGTGTAGAACAATGATTTTAATCAAAGAGTAATGGTATATGTTGTTCAACTGTGGGGGGTATGATTTCCTCTGTATAATATGTGCCATTTTCTCAATGTTTCTAAACATGAAGTAAGGGAGATTCAGCATCTTTACTCTAGTGAAATGCATGAGGAGTCTAATATGATAGGCATACAACCCAGAGAACCTACCTTCACAAGTGAAGAACTTGATAATAATCCTCATCAAAGGCACATAGCTTTTTTCCAAAAACTTAAAGGGGAATAACCTCTTCATTTGATTTTTCGTATTTAACCTTGATATAAGGCTCATAGTAACTCTCATCGAGGTCCTGACCCTTGTACCATTTTTCACCCACATTAGGAATTCTAGTGGCCTCTGAAATGACAGCTGATGATATTGTGAAGGTTATTCTGGCAAGTGTCACCTCATTGTTATGAAAATGAGTCACAAAAAGTATGGCCAACTCATGGTGAAACTGAACTCTCTCCACCATCTCACAAAATTCAAAACATGCTTGATGCCTGAAACAAGAAACTGCAAGTGGGTAGGCCTGTAATTCTCTCAAGCTAGTAGGCTCCTCTCTGATGATTTTTCCTCCTTTATGGGGATTCATCTATTGTCTATGTCTCTCCATGGAGCTTTCACTGAGTGTCTCTTCTTCATACTCATAATCATTGTCTCTTTCCATTGATTTCCTTTGGTTGTGAACAACATTATTATATATGGCTAGTTATGGATAATTGATGTAGAGGATGGAATGGGCAGAGTGTATGGATGAAGGGGTTTGGGGAGAGTGTGAGAATAGGGTTTAGGGAGAATGGATGTGGGAGTGGGGTTTAGGGACAATGTGAGTGGAGTGTATGGAGAAATAAAAAGTGGATAGAGTAAGAAAACAATAGTAGAGTGAGGATTTCAATTCATGAGACAATTTGTAGGGAAACTAGGGTTTTGCCTTAGAAATTAGGGTTTTTTATTTCAAGAGTGAAAAATCACAAAAACTTGATGTAAAAACCGTACACCATAAGAGATTTTGATGCACTTACTTGCAAGAGAGGTAAACTTGGCAAATTTGAGGTGGAATTGGTGTTTTGTGGTGATTTGGGGCTCTGCTAAACAAAGCGCAGCACCACCTATAGGCGCGCAGCGCAGCGCTTGTGTATTTTTACACTGCAAAAATTGGCTAGAAGCGCAGCACCACTCCAAAACTCCAAAAACGCAACGCTTTTGCTCTTTTTGTTCAATAACGCTTGAAAATCGACCTTTGCTCTTTTCTTGGCTCTTCAATTCTTCAATAATGACATAATGGGATTAAAAATAGGAATATGGGTTTATATAATTTCACCTTTTGATTTTTGTTTATGAAAACCCACTTTTGTAATGTTTGTTTGTCTTTTACAATGCTCTGTTTTTCATGCTTGTTTTCTTTTGCTTGGCAAATGAACTGATGCTCAAAATCACTTGATTTTTGCAGTGGCATGTACTTGGCAGCATCACAAATTTTAGGAGGAGCTTGGGAACAAATATTACATATAGAAACAATAAAATTACATCATGATGAAAGATAAAAAAACATAATACTATGTTTTCACCTCAAAACAAGTTTTGAGGTGAGAACTGCAGTCAACTTCTCAACTGATAAATTATGATTTTAACGATGATTATTAGTTTCCTCATATCCTTGTTGATCATTATTGGCATGAAATAACTGACTTTGACCATGATAAAACCCTAAAACCTAAAGAAACCAAACCCTAAGACCTAATAAGATGAACTGCAGAATAAATCATGAACCAGACTGAAATATGAAAGAGGATCAGCAAGTACAAAGTATGAGGAGAAAATCTGGATGTAAACTCTACCATTAGTGAATCCATGACCTAATGGAATGACTCAGCGGTGTGGGACTCCTACCATGAGATGCAAAAGAGTAAATTTTGATCACTGATGGTAGTGTGAAGACACTGACACTAACATATGGCAGCTCGAATTATATAACCTGGAAGGATCGCATGAATGAAGTATTAGAGGACAATGGTTTGAAGGACTTCATTGATCAAGAAGTCCCAAAGCCAGCAACAGCTAATGCTACAGAATTGGCGGAATGGAAGAAATGTGTGGCAAGAGCGAGGAGGATTCTTCTAGAGGGAGTTCAAGACCACATAGTCTCGAGTCTCCATGGGAAGGAGACATCATTTTCATTGTGGAAAACATTGAAAGATCTATATCGGAACAGCAGTGATCAGAGGAATTTGACACTGAATGGAAAGCCTCGTAAAATCAAGTGTGAAAAGGGCGACACAATCTCTACATATCTAAACAAGCTCACCACCTACAGGGATGAGCTTGGAAGTGTAGGATCACGACAGCCAATGATACATGGTGAGTCTTGCTCTCCTCGGTCTTCCTAAGAGTTGGCATAGCTACCAAGAATCAGTAAATGGAAGAGAGAAATTGTCTGATTGGGAACGACTTTGTTCAGGAGGAGATAAGGAGAAGCACCAGAGATGGATCTTCATTAAAGCAAGATGATGAAGAAAATCTAGCCCTAGTGAGTAAGGAAAGGAAAGGGAAAGGGAAGGCGTCCCATTCCAAATCCAGTTCTTCCCATGGTGGGAAGAACATTGACAAATCAAAAGTGAGATGCGTTCATTTTCATGAGGTGGGCCATTATGCTATGAGTTGTTCACGGAAGAAATCCAAGAAGGGATCCTCGAAGGGATCAGATGGTGAGGCACTAGCCTCATAGTTTGAATTGGATTTCTCCCTCGTCGCATGCATGGTTTCATCCATGGTGGGATGTGTTTGGTACCTGGACAGTGGAGCTTCATTCCACATGATCGGTGACAAGAATCTTTTCAGTACCTTGGAGGAGAAGGATCTCCATATGCGGATCAAGATGGGTGATGATGGAAAGTACCGTGTTTCAGGTGAAGGTATGGTTGTGTTCCAGAGGGAGCATGGAGCTCCTCTCACCCTGACTGATGTAAAGTATGTACTAGTTCTGAAGAAGAATCTTGTGTCTGTCGCTATGCTAGAAGACAAAGGCTATGATGTAGTCTTTAGTAAAGGAAAGGTATTCCTGACACATATCGGCACTGGACAGACCAAGAGGATTGGGATTCGAGTTAAGAAACTCTACAAGATAGAGGTAGACGATTGTGCTGCATTGAGTTCCAAAGCAGAGTTGGTGCGGAGCTAAGATGTTGGCGAGCTATGGCATAGAAGATTGGGCCACTTGCACCATGGGGCCTTGAAGATCATGCATTATATTTCTACTGAGCTTCCCAAGGGAAAACTAGAGCAGATGGATACATGCAAAGGTTGTACCTTGGGTAAGTATGTGAAATCTTCCTTTCAGGATCGAGACAGTAAAGCTGGAGCAATCCTGGAGCGAGTTCACACAGATGTGTGTAGACCATTCTCTACAGCCTCCACTGCTAAACAAAGGTACTATGTTATTTTTTTTTATGATTTTTCTCATAGATGTTGGATCTACTTTATGCAGAAGGAGGATCAGAGCTTCTCAAGGTGTTGTGAGTTTAAAGCCTCGGCAGAGAAAGAATCTAGAAAGAAAATAAGGGCCTTGCATAGCGAAAATGGTGGAGAGTATGTCTCCCAACAGTTTAAGGACTTCTGTGCAGAAGAAGGAATTAAACGGGAGTTGGCAGCACCCCAGATCGATTGTGGGAGCAGCGCGAGCGATGTTGCATGACCAAAGCCTACCACTTCATTTGTGGGCTGAGGCATGCAATACAACAGTATACTTGTAGAACAGAAGCCTGCACCGTATACTGGGAATGAAGACACCAATGGAAGCCTTTCCCGGGAAGAGACTAGATGTGAATCACTTCGGGATCTTTGGATCATCGATTTATTTCCATGTGACCAAAGATGCCCTAAAGAAGCTAGATTCAACAAATGAGTTGGGGATACTTATGGAGTACACTGATACACCCCACAACTATCGGGTGTTCTTGCCTACCAGTTAGAGGGCAATGGTACGCAGAGATCTGAAGTTCAACAAGCAGAAAGCCATGCGAGTATCACTTGAGAGGGAGCTCAAGTTGCATGCAGAGGAAGAACTTTCAGTTCCTGAGGAGGAGCCTCAAACTGATGCGAAGCAGCCGCATGCAGAGGATCCGGGAGTCGAGACATCCACTCATGCAGAGTCTTTCAGAGATGAGCGGAAATGCTCAAGGGAAGCTGACAGGTTGATGTTAGATGCATGAGAGAATGTGGGACATCCATCTTCTCAGCACAGACAGAGGAGGTCACCCAAGCGGTACACTAGTTACATGGCCCTGGTTGGGGAGTGTGTAGAGTCTGAACCTTCTTCATTCAAGGAGGCAGTGTAGCAACCAGTTTGGGTTGATGCTATGGTGGAGGAGTACAACTCCATCGTTCGGAATTGTGTTTGAGATGTTGTCCCAAGACCTCAGGACATGTCAATGGTGAGTTCCCGATGGCTTTACAAGGTAAAGTAGGCAGCTGATGGAAGTGTTAAGAAACATAAGGCAAGGTTTGTTGCCCATGGTTTCTCACAAGTTGAGGGGATCGACTAGAATGAGACTTTTGCTCCTGTAGCAAGGTACTCATCTATCAGATCGATGTTGGCACTATCAGCTCAGATGGGTTGGAAGATCCATCAGATGGATGTGAAGACTGCGTTCCTCAATGGGAAGATTGAGGAAGAGGTGCACATTGAGCAGTCGGAAGGTTTTGATACCTTCGATTGTGAGTCGCATGTGTGCTGACTCAAGAGGGCTTTGTACGCGTTGAAGCAAGCACCTCGTGCTTGGTACACCAGGATCGATAGCTATTTCACCGGGTTGGGCTTCACCAAGAGTGAAGCAGATGCAAACCTTTACCACATCATTGTAGAAGGTAAGCCATTGATCATTGTTCTTTATGTTGGTGATCTAATTTTGATAGGTGATGATCAGTTGATCAAGTCTTGCAAGTAGGACCTTGCAAGAGAGTTCAAGATGAAAGGCATGGGTCTTATGCACTAATTTCTAGTCACGGAAGTGTGGCAGCAAGATGGTGAAGTGTTTGTGTCTCAAGGCAAGCATACCAATAAGATACTCAGGCGATTCCACATGGAGAAGTGCAAGCCCATGCAGACTCCTCTCGCTGGAAACTAGAGGAAGGAGGATGCTACTTCAGGTGAGGTAGTAGCTGCTATTGTTTATCGACGGCTTGTGGGTTCACTAATGTATGTAGTGAACACATGGCCAGACTTATGCTTTGCGGTGAACCAGCTGAGTCAAGCTATGGTTCAGCCTACCAAATTGTTTTGGAAGGTAGCAAAGCATGTGTTGAGATACCTCAGAGGCACATCTTAGTATGGATTGTGGTACAGACGGACAGAGGGAGTGGAGCTTCAGGGCTTCACAGATGCAAATTGGGCAACGAGTCCATCAGACCGGAAGAGCACTTCAGGAGGAATCTTCAAGCTTGGTTCAGCTGCAGTTTCTTGATACCACAAGAAACAGAGGTTAGTTGCACTTAGCTCAGCAGAGGCTGAATACATGGCTGCCAGTCAGGTAGCATGTGAGGCCATTTGGATGCAGAAGATTCTAGTTGGATTGTTTGGTCATAAGATGGATCCAACTGTGATCTACTACGATAATCAGAGTTGTATCAAACTCTCTGAGAATCTAGTATTTCATGACCGGTCCAAGAACATCGATATCCGATATCATCATCTTCAAGATTGTGTGGTGAAGAGAATCATGTTGTTGTTGTATGTTTCGACCGAGGAATAGGATGCAGATATTTTGACTAAGGCATTGTCAAAATGTAAGTTTGAGTTCCACATAGACAGGATTAGGGTGACTGATAATCCCTTTCTTGTTGACAGCGAGTGTTGAAAATAACAATAATAAATGCTAAAAATAGAAGTGCTAAAAATAGCACTGCTATAAATAGCATTTCTGGATACAATCCAATTTTAGTTAGTCCCTAAACTAAAATTGAGAATTAAAATTTGAATTTGATCTTAGCAGTTGTTTGTAAAATAATTAATTAATTCATCTTGAGTTAATTAGTTGTAGGAAATCAAACGTGAAGTCTATGTGAAGACATGCAACAGTTTCTCCATTGATTGAGGAAGTTATCCCTTGATTAAGGAGATCACGACGAGTTGTACTTTGATTTGTAATTAGTTAGCTCAGTTATTTGAGTTAATTCCAATTAGACTAGTTCCAACAGTTTGTGGAACTGATTGTGATTTCAGTTAGTTAATGCATGCATGCATGTAACTGCTGCACTTCAGATAACTGAATATTCTCTCATAAATAACTCATGCATGTCAGTTCAGTCAGAGACCCAGTTGAGATCAGATGATGGGACATTGTACTATCAGTTGCAGTAATATTCCATTGAGGATATCTCTTGCATGCAGAAGGAATTCATTCCTTGGAGATTGCGCAGTTACTTTTGAGTTTGATGAGTTGTGTGAGAGGTCAATTCACACAGGTGGCAGCCAGAGGACCCAAGAGAAATTGCGCAAGGAAATAAGAGGCTTCGAGGACTGGAGGAAGGCATATGTTGTGTCCATTCATTCTATAAGCAGCATTTGAGGGATTGTACTGAGAGCTGGATAGCTTGTGAGTTAAAGCTTTGTGTAATCCGAACATATTTCCACTTGTATGATATTACAGAGATCGTGGTTTTTAGTTTAGGCTTTCCCCAGAGTATTCTTTTGTGTTCATGTGTGATTGCTTTCCCATTCTCTGTTATATGTGTTCTATTTGATCTTGCTCAAAATCGATTAAGCTTCCGCAAGTTTTTTGTAGAAGTAGATCTAGTATTTTGCTTTAGTATATTGCATAATCTGTTGATCTACAGTGGGAAATTCTACACTGGAAAGGGAAAGATAAGAAAACAAGCCCAGGATGAGGCAAGAATAAAAGAACAACAAGAAAAGGAAGCCTAAAATGTAGGGAATGATAGTTTCCCAACATGGATATTGATCCAACAACCTTTGATTCTATACCATTAATAGGTGGTCATTTGCCGATTGGGGAGATGGGCATCACTGCATGTGATGATAATCAAGTTATGAACTTATCAAGCTTCCACTTCGACGAAAATACCAATCTGATTGTCTAGGAAAGGTGGAGATATCTAACATGGCAACTAGCAAAGCCTATCTCAGTGACCATGGAGAGAAACCAGTGATTTAGATAGTGTTGTCAAAATGGTCAAGAAGTTGACCAATGAAGTGGTCGATTTGAAGAGAAGTTCCAGTGAAATTTCTTCTAATAATTGATATTTTATACCATTCCACAAGCGTAACAATAATCTTCTGGCTAAATCTACAGATAGCTCAAATGTCAACTTGAATGTTGAAGAACTTAGAATGGACAACTTCTTCTCATATCATCAAGTTGGTCATTTTAGAGGTGGTGTCTCCCTAGTGGATTAATTCTATGATGTTTGTAATCAATTCATTGTTGGAGAAAAAATCCCTTGAAGATCAAAGAGAGCAAATGTTAGAAGAAGAATCCCCTCCAGTAGATAATGAATCCACTATGGGGTCAACCATGTTGTTATGGAATGTGGTAGTTGATTGTGAAACACAAATGATAGGACAAGTTTTGCTCGAAGAGACTTGATCATCCAAAAGTTCCTAAGTCTTATAGCTTGCATAGTAAAGGACTAGTGTTTGACCATAGTCCTATGGGGAACGACCAGGCATTGCTCAGGGAAATACTTCCTCTTTTCAAACCAAGATCACTCAACCAACCATGAGCATAATGAGGAACAGTAAAGCAAGTGCAAGAGCACTTGAATCAACTATGAAGTCTATTATGAGTTTTGTTATTATACCTACAAACTTTTTTCTAGAAGTCTGATAAGGGCCTCTATTACTTACACAATCACTCCTAGCATAAGCTATACAAACCGTTGCTTTATGTCGAAAGTTTGTACATGAAAAACAATGACCAAGAAATATAGATGTATACCTTGCTGGGAAGAATTGTCTTGATGAAGTAGTACTTTTAAAGTTCCTCTGCTTTGGAGAAGATTCACTTCGCTGATGATCCTCATCTCTTATTTCACACCTACTTGTATTGGGTTGGGATCCCTTGAGGGAATCAACATAGCTTCTAGGTGTGGTAGCTTTTCCAAACTCATCCTGATTCCTTCCCTTGCTTCCAATATGATGAAAGCTTTGAAGAATATTAGCATGACCTTTAGGTTTTTCCTCAATCCTATTTTCTAGTGACCTATGGCTTGCATCTTCTTTGCATGAAATCTCGCCCACATAACCAATTATTGTTTTGTTGTATGGTGATCGTTCACTCTTAAGACTATCATCCAACATTTGAGAACTTTTCATATTCTTGTTGAGTTTGTCTACTTCATTCCTCAATGACAACTTCTACTTCAATCTTCTCACAATTTTATTATTTTTCCTTCAACTAGCCTTTGATCGTGTTTTTTGTTCTCTAAGCTTCTTCTAATTGAGGTTAAAAGAGATTACTTCTTCAAAAAAAAATCTCTAACTCTTTCTTTTTTTTATCAGGTTCTGCTTCTAATTTCTCATAATCCTCAAATCTTTTCCTTCAGTTGACATGTCAACATTTCTTCTCTTTTTCTGCTTCTTGAAGTCTTAAAAGAACGACTTCATTTTCATCGATGTTATGATTCTTCTCCTCAAAATTCTCAAACTTCTCTTTAATCCTTATATTTTCTATTCTAAGTTGGACTATTTGTTCTAGTGCAACCCCATATTTTGCTTCAAAATCAATGGTGTAACCTTCTTCTAGATATGATTGTCTCTTCTAATTGTCTTCATCCTCTTTAAAAGGTTTTGTCTTCATGACTATGGTGGAGACATATTTCAGGGGTTTGGAGTCACACCTTCTTGACATTGTCATCTTGTTTATGGGGCCTACATTCTAAATGTTAGCTTGTGCCTGAAGAACCTTGGCTTTGATTCCAATTGTTGAAAACATCAAGAGGAACACATACACAATACATAAATATTTATATGAGAAACATTTATACAATTTTATTTTATAAATGTTTTGTAGACTTCTTGTACAAAATAAGTACCAAATAATAATTTTTGTAGGCACTAGCCTACAGGAGACACTAATCCCCCAATTGGAAACCAACATATAAGAGACTCTAATCACCTCAATTAAGCACCAACTCATCAATTTTGTAGTCGCCAACCTACTTTGTCAAATTACTTCACAACATTTCCTAGTTCACAAAAAATAATTTTCTTTGTTAGGGTTGTCACTTGACCATGCCACACCTAGGTTTGCACCTTCAATCTTGATCACAGCGGACTTGTGTCGCTCCTCTATCTTGTCCTAGTCCTTGGTTTTGTCGTCAATTTTTCCTTATATTTCCTTCTTGTTCTTGACCTTCTCCCCATGGCCTATACAATACAAGTCTTATGGATTGCCTTGATCTGTTGTTCTTAGGTAGCCCACAATCTTCTTGCTTGGCTTCAAATATGTATCTTGTTGTTCACAGAGGTTTTCACTTCTGCAACCTCCTCAAGACACCACTTTGAACCTTCTTGTTCACTAATCAACTATCACTGCTTATTTTTAGACTTATTTTTTATCCAAAACAAAGATATTCCCACTTGGCAACCTATACCAACCATTGTTTCTCCCACAGACCACTTGACATGCTATCTTGTCTTAAATATATTGTCCAAATTGTGGCCTATGTATAGTCTTCCACAACCATGAAGATCTACTCTCTTTGCCTCTTCTAAAACCCCTTGCAAGCTTGCGGTCTAGGTTACATCAACATGTTTGTATTGAGATAATCACTATAAACTTTGCTATATTTGCTTCTTTTTGAAGTACCCTATAGACATGCAACCTAGATAAGGGTTGATGTTTGTTTATACCATAGAATTACCATAGTTTTGATTACAATAAGTCTGGTCTAATGAGGCTTACCATCCAACCTTTTAATGGAATCAGCCTACGCCAATAACAAGGTAAAAAAGAATACATAATTGTTGCAAGAGAAAGAAACTTGGCCCTATCATACCACAAAAAAATACCTAAAAACAAAGCTTTGTGATCCTCCCTCGGTCAACTCACCCTTCTAACATACTAAGTAGTCCATAAAACTTAGTTCTGCTCATCACATAGATCAACCTTCTCCTTACCTCAAATCTCTTGTTGTTTATCTCGAACCTTATTCCTCATTAAATTTTTTTGGTGTCTAAATTGAGCAACATGTATGGCTATAAATGCTAGTTTTTGGGGTTGTCTTGGAGACGACTTGTCACCTTTTGAATTGCCTTTTTAAGTGGGGCCGACATGACACTGAGATAGGTTAACTTTTGCTATTGACATTGTGTATGCATGTATGCATCAAAAAAACCCATTTCTCCTCAACTGTGAGGAGTTATGAGGTATGTATGCGCTCCTTTTCATCTGGGTTGCCTTTATGCAATAGCAGGGTCTTTTAAAGTGGACCTCTAAGGGATAAGGCACCTTCCTCTGAGGTGTAAAACACCATCCTTCTAGGTTTGACATCTTTTTTCTGCATGCTTGTCATGTCTTTGACATCAATGACAACACTATTTCAACAAGTTTTAGTTGGAATACGAGAATGCACATGGGGGTCAAAGGGGAAAATTTTCTAAGTTTGGAGAAGGTGTTGAAGGACTATGAAGTGCAGAAGAATCGACAGAGCATAGAAAGGACTCATGAGTGAAAACCAAGTTAATTCTAAGTGGGTTTTCCAGAAGTAATTTCTAGCATATAGAACTTCCTAGAGCAATGAAAATTCATGCCCAAAAGGCATTAAATCCAAATGGGGGCAATCATGAGTGTTGGGCACGTTAAATTTTTAACTTTTGTTGAGATATGGAGTTAAAACCATGTTCAAGTTTTTTTTATGTCTGACATTTTGGGTAGACACTCCACCCATCATCAAGGACCATAGAACAATTCTTTGGACCCTCAAAATGGATGGAGTGTCTATTCGAAATGTTGAAAATTACAAAAACTTGAACACAGTTTAAATCCAAAAATACCATCTCAATAATGTGTCTAACTGTGAAAATCTTCACACTGAAATCCTGAATTTCACTACTAATTCAAGGGAGAAAAAACCCAAACCCAAACCCAAACTAGGGAGAAATCATGCAAATTTGACACTAGTTGGGTTGGAGAGCAAGCAATGAGAGTGGAGGAAGTTGGGGAACCACATTGGCAAACAAAGGACTCCCATATGCAGCTCCAACCAGCTAGGAAGGCTTTTGGGCAATTTATGGGAGTCTTGGCCGGTAGAGGGTGATTGCCATTGTTTGTCTATGAAGTGGCTTTTGTGGCTAATAATTTCCTTGAGAACCTGAGTTTTCCCTAGTGTCACCATGTCTTGGCTAGTGGGTGACCAGTGGTAGTTAAGACAAGCCAAATTGAACTTATAGTCGGGTGGAACAACACACATCCTTTTTCAGTTGCAAACATATCATTTTAGTTAAGTCTCTACATTTGTTTTTAAATGATGCTCTCCAGCGATAATTGTCTTTGGGATATTGCCTAATTCAATATTACATATGATCTCTTAGGAATGATTTTTATATTATGGCTAAATAAACTAGGTAATTGAAGAGTGTTTCCAAACATGCCACTAGAATTGGTTGTCAACAAGTATCACAATTGGTAATCAACAAGGAAATTGATGGGTCCTAAGACCTCATCTAGAGTCTGGAAAATGCTTAGTGTTGGTGGAAGCATGGATGCCCTTGTGTATTGCCACTCCACAAGGACATGCCAATCCCCTACTAATTTATGTTTTTAAATGTTATAGTTTGGGAGTTTCTAAGACTGATTTGTTCCTTTGGCAAGTGGATAGTCTCCCACAAATTGTAAATTGTGTATCACAGGTGACAAGCTTATTTCCATAGGGCATCCTTATGATCTCAATTGCAATTGACCTCGCTCTTGTCCATCGAATAATGAAAATATTTTGGAATTCAACAAACAAGAATGAGATCAAACGATTTACCACTTATCTGTCAAATTCTAAAATATTTCCATAATAAGCCATAGAAATAAGTTTGGGGATTTTCCACCACGGGTAGTTGAAATTTTCACATCAGATAAGTCATTTCACCTCGTGATGCTTATTTACCTACTGCCAGCAAAATAATAACCCGAACAATACAGTTAGAAAATTTCCTTGATGGGCCAGATGTGAGCCCATCAACTTGTTAGAACAATGCTCAATAAGGCATAGTTGACAGGAAATTCACCCGTTTACATGTAAGTGAATCGATTCGAGTGTCGCTCAATAAGGGACCGTTGACAGCCATATGTCCTTTTTTTCAGAATAAAAAACGAACTCTCTTTTCATTAAAAATATAGTTCTCAATTACATAGAATTTCTTCAGATACATGCCACAAAATAGTGTCTCAAAAATAAAACAAAGGTAATCTGCAGCATTCCCGATCCATTTATTTGTAGTCATACAAGACTAACATATCTAGAATTCGGACAATGAAAGATCCCGAACACATCCAAAACAAAACAAAAGACTTATACTTAACTACGCAAATCAGGACTAAGCCAATACAGCACAAAAAGGACAAAGTGATTCAGGAGAGACTACCTTCATATTTCAATATGCCTAACCCTCTGGAATGTGTCACCGGAGATAACATAGTAACTTATCTTGCCCAGAACCTGGCTGCACCCTTCTTTTGACAATTTAATTTTTCAGCCTCTACATTCTGTTCTCGGAAATATGTGTGACTGAAATCCTTTCAAAAGACATGATCAGAAACCTGATCCTATTCTTCCAGTGTGAAAGGACAGGAACTTGTAAAGATCTCTAAATTGCCCACTTTGACGATCACCTCGGAATCTCCAAATACATCTATCTCGACGACGTCCAACCACTTGGCACAATAGAGGATACCCATAGCCCTAGTGACTCCACTCTCGTATTAGAACCACAGCCACTGAACCATTTGAACTTATAGAAATCCCCAGGACTTATGACAATTATCATCCCACTGCCACATACATCATCACAATTATCATTTAACAGCCATATGCCCGTACGTAGTTATGCCCACCAGTGATAGGAGCAAAACCCATTCACTGCATTGCCCAACAAGTAATTTCCAATTTCGGAGCAATGTACCTCGCTTATCGTTGGGCAGATCACCCTTGGAGCTATACACCGCATAAGGAGGAGGAGATGCAAGCGATACCGAGAATCCCCGGGTCCAAGTTATACACGAGGAGATGGGCATTAAGTTTGCATGTTGATTCTTGTTAAACCTATTCACGCTTTTAGTCATGCTTGAGCAGTATATATGGATGGCTATAGTGATATAATTGTAGGTTTAGAACTGAAGTTTCTTGAAATTTTATGTCCATCGGCATTTAGACTATCGGATTGGCTACGGCACATTGTCCTCAAGGCTTCCTCTGGCTCAGCTATGGCTCCAGGAGCCACTAAGTTTATTTCGATTCACTTACATGTAAACCCTCGTCCTTGAAAGGAAATCCAGTGACTGGGTTTGCTACAAGGAACTCGACAACCTCCTTTTAGATTTTTCGCCCCCTTCGAAATTCCATTAATAATGTTTTGGCTGGAATTGATCGTTTTGTTTTCTTTTAGATAGGATTTTGATGAGACCACGAAAGAGAGATGCAAGTGGAATTAATTTCCCTCGACTTAGAATGTTTTACAACCATATAGATGTAACTTTTTTATCTATATCGGGGCCACTGACATATCAAGGGTTTGATGCCTCCTAGTAGTGATCTGTGGGAGGTTCAAACTTTGAGATGATGAAATGACACTGCGTTTGATGCTAAACCATGGTATCCTGCTCTGAGGTTCTTGATGGTTTATTGTGAGAACGTGTAGACCAACAGAAACGACGCTGAAGAAGGCGTGAACCAACGTAATTGACAAGGATGGGTCCCTCAAACACGTCCAGCACCAACGCAAGCAAGGTCATGTAATTTCCTTTAAAATGACAGTAATTCATTGCTGTGCGTGGTATTTTCTTGCACAGTAGGCATGGGATGTCCAATGACCAGAAAGGACAAATAATGTCGGATGGGTTTGTAGCAGCAACGTCCAGCATATATGTCGAAGGTTTCAATAATGTTTGATAATAGAATGCGGGTTTGAACAAAACTTGTAAATGTGGAACCGCGGAGAGAAATAAAAGGCCACTGGGCATGAAGAAACCTTCGTCCGCTCACAGAATCCAGTGGTTTCACGAAGAAAAGTGAAACCCATATCTAAGAGCCATCGGTTGGAAGAGTCTGTAGCAGCCTCTGACAAAGTGGTCAGCTAGTAATTGAAGCCCCTTATAGTCAAGAAGAGTCGATGTCTTCTCATTGACGCAGCTGCAGCCAAATTGTATTCAATTTTTTTCATTTTGGGCGAAATTCCGAGCTTTACCTGTCCAGTGACCTAGCCCGTGATTTTGGCATTGAAAGGCAGTTGTAAAGTAGTATCTTAGTTGTAGAAAACGGAATCGTGCTTCTTTCCCTCCCAACAATCTGACACATCTATTTTACTTTTTCAAATTGAAGGTGCTCCTCTCCAGGTTTGGATTCTACAATTGCGCAACAACCTTCTTCTCATATGTGGGAGTTGTATGTTTGTATGTTTGAGGGAGCTGGATGCCAGAGATACACCAGACTTCGACGACTACGCAACTGATTGAAGCTAGGAATCCTGTGATTGAATCCTCCACCGCTTTCGTGGTCTGGCGTGTAAGGTGGAAATATCTCAGAAGTTTTAAAAATTAGTAAATCAAGATAGATATAACTTAGCTTTCTCAAATGAAATGCATAAATATATAAAGAAAGTAAAATTTTGGGTTGAACTTCGATGCTGGTGCATTGCCAAATTGAATGTCAAGTTGGCAAGCTTTTGCCGTCCAGAGTCTAACTCTACACAACATTGATACATAAACAACATTAATTTATTTAGTGCATTTTAAATTTTTGTTGAATCCCAAGTTGTGTTGACCTAGGTTGTCATTGATGTCAATATGGCAATATTCTACATACTAAATGAAGATATGAAGCCAAGGGTAAGCAAAGCACATCCATGAAGAAACATGAGCAAAGCCATCAGGAAAGCCAAGCCATAAGTAAGAGTTTGATATAAAAGGAGGTCATTGAAAGACATTGCAAAGTCAATAGAAGACATTGGAGCAAGAGTAGCCACATCGGAGGAGCATTGCATGTAATACATGCCCAAGAAGAACCAAGAGGAAGAAGTCATCAATAGAGCTATCAAAGCTATCGGAGGAAGCAGAGAGCAAAACAGAGCTATCGGAGGAGCAAAGAGCAAAAAAGAGCTATCCGAGGATATATGTCAAGGAGCCATATCGGGAGCAATGGAACCCAAAAGAGGAGGCGGAAAACATATATATATGCTATATACACTACCGGAGGCGCAAACATATACATATGTGATATATATACTATCGGAGGCGCAAACATATACATATATGCAATATACACTATTGGAGGCACTACTACCCGAAACTCCCGACAGCGATATATATGTGCGGACCCGACGAAACATGTATGTTCGGGTGTACAAACAAGTGAAGTCCGCCAAGGGTGTTGAAACATGGTTTTAAATGTACTTTCTTATATGTGGGCCTTAAGCTTCGCCATGTTAAAACATGTGAATTGCAATATATATATATATCATACAATTACGATATGTTGCGGACCCGCTGCAACATTATGCAATGGTTTAATGTTATATCGCATCCGCCCATCGCAATAATACAAAAGGGTGTCACCCCTGAAAGCGCCAATTGCGATATATGTTGCGGACCCGACGCAACATTACAATTTCGCTTATTATCATATCGCATCCGCAGTAGAATTGGTCGTCGAACAACAGCGATGTCATGGGCTCAACGTATAAAGGACCTCCAAAAGCCACAATTGCCGATTGCGATAATGTTATGGAAGAACGGGCCCGATGCAGTTATAGATGCGGGTATAATGTTTTTGAAGTCTGCCCTTTAAAGTTTTGGTCAGGTTTTCTCGTATATTCTTGTGTATTTCAAAAAATGTATTGCCTGGGGTTTTTGAAAGCCAAAATGCATAAATAACGGTTCTGATAGTTCAGTAGGCCTGAACGAAGCCAATTGCGATTGTGATGGTGACGTGGCAAGTGGGGCCTCCTTGTTGGGATTGTCTCTCCAATGAATTCTCTTCGTAAACAATAAAGACCTGTGTTTGCATATTCTTACCAAAAAAAGGGGGGATGAGGACGGGGGCACGCCTCTGTTACAGCTTTTTATGCAGCAATTTTACTCTGTGTATTCGGTCATCACCGTTTAATCAACGTATCCCAGTATTGGTGAGCACAAAGAGACTGAGGAAACCGAAAAGTCAAGAAGCCGAAGGACAAGCCAGCGCAGAGGACATTGAAGGGAGCGTTGAGGAAGCCGAAGGGGGCAACGGAAAGAGAACCAACGGTCAGAGGCATCAGGAAGATACAAAAATAGAGAACAAGGAAAGTGGGTATGTTGTTGAAAAGGCTAGAGGAAACAGAGGCAGCTGTAGGGTCCCACAGCACAGAAAAGCGCTGAAGAACTAACAGGACAGAAGGCATTCGAAGTGTGAGCTTTTGAGCTAATCGTGTTACCCTGTGAAAGAATTAATCAGGTATACAATGCAATCTGAAGAATAATTATGTAATGTAATTAATAAAGTTTTATCTAACATTGTTTGAAGGGAGAAGTGGCCAGCAAGGAAGCAATCATGTTGAAGCATTCACTGTGGCAGTGAGAACAGATGCTTGAACAAAAAGTTGGTTCTTATGCAGAGTTTAGTGCAGCTAATAGTGGACTCACTAAAAATGTGTGGAGACATTATCAGAGGTCATGAAGGTTATTGGAGACTCTGTGTGTACAGTATGAAGAGTTGTAAAGACTCCTTCATAAGAAGACTAGTTGTCATTGATGTTGTAGCATGAAGACTATAGTGAAGCTGTAAATAGACAGAACTCAATAAAAAAGAGTTCTGAGAGCAGAACAATACTATCAAACATGCTTTGACAAGATTGGGTCGAAACCCTTGGGGTTGGTGCCTCAAAAGTAAGAAGGTTGGAGTCCTTTGGGTTGATGCCTCAGAAGTAAGAAGGATTGGAGTCCTTGGAGTTGATGCCTAAGAAGTAGGAAGAATTGGTGTCCTTCGCACTGGTGTCTCAGAAACTTGAAGGATTGAAGTCCTTAGAAGTTGGTACTCTTAAGTCCAAGATTGTTGCCTTGGCAAAATAGAGTTGGAGCTCTGGGGGTTGGAACCTCACAAAAGTCCAAGTTAGTGCTTGGCCACTGATTGCAACCATTTATATATTGTATCTATTTTATTGCAAAGATTATATTAATAAAAACTTTGATACTTCTTGTTCATCTTGTGTTCTGAATATAATAATTTTTAACTGGTAAAATAATAGTTGAAAAAAAACATTGATTCACTCCGCCCCAGCCCCCCAGTGTTTCCAACAAGTTGGTCAAGTTTTTGCTTTGCCAAATCTAAATCTTCACAACATGACATCATTATCTTGCCCACAGTCCCTGGCACAAAATATGGGAGATAACCTCCAAATCAGTAAATCTCATAGTTTTCTTTTACTCTATGATTTGCTTAATTTTCCATATTCTTTATAAATTCAAAATTGTCATTTTTTTATGTATACCCTTAAATTATATAGGCTAAAAATATTTTACAAAATCTCACAAAAAATTACAAAACCTGGATAATACTAATAAATCGCAATCCCTTAACCAATCATTTTATAATTGGAAATGAACAAATTCACCAAACTTGGACACTTTTAACTTTTTCCTACTTAATGAATTTCTATACCAAAATTGGACTTCTCCCATAATGAGGATACTAACACGCCAAATTGTATGCCCAACAAAACATTGATTACTCATAGCCAAGTGTTCCAAGTCCCATTCATTTTGTTTCATTCAGTTGATCATGCTTGCTTGGACCTCACTGGTGGACATCCATATATTTTGATTTCTTTGATAACTATCCGATTAAATGATGTATGAACGGATGAAAGATTTAACTGAGATAATATTATTTGAACTTACGACCGTACAGTGAAAACTTCTTCACACTCTTGCGTCGCATATGGTTCTGTTTTGTTCCGCTATATATGTTAAAATAAGAGACCAAATACAAAGATTTAATTAAACAAAAAACAGAAAAACAAACAGCAAAACAATCTTTAAGAATCTCCATAGATCAGTATTCCAGGGACAAACTCATGCAGACCTGTAATGGTAAATGTAAGGCCCGCTAAATGCTTATGTAACAAAGACTCGTATTTTTCACATACATCTTGCATTGCATAGAACTTGCAGAGCCTGAAAGAAATGAAGAACCCCGAGTGCTGTGAGCAGCGCACAATCTTTTTGCATATCAATGTCTTTTGTAAAGACATGTATGTACTTGACAAAAGTATATTCTAACATTTTAGGAGCCATTCAATCAGTTGATATTCGACGTTATACCAATATCACTTGGGTGTTCAACGAACCCAAAAACCCCTAAACACCACTCAAATTTTGAAATTGTTGTGCATAATGCCAACGTAATAGACTATAGCCAAAGCAGACCTACTTTCCAAAAATGAAAGAAAAAGCATAAAATTATATTGTTCAAGTAGACATCAACGGCGAATAATAGCCTCACATGTCCAATACTGTAGTTGTACAAATCGCCATAAAAACATATCACTTGAACAAACTCAAAAGATTAGTCACAGACTGAAATCTGGTTACTTCCCGCCTAAGCATTTTGCAGCGAGTTGAAATTCAATATTATGAAAAATAAAAAGCTTTCCTCATAATTTGGAACTGTTCCAAAATTGGCATTCCCCGCCAGTTCTGAACCTTGTGAATCTAACTTCAGTAATGCTACAATCTAGCATCAAAATCATACAAACGAGTGCTGTACAATCAACACACATTAGTATTATAACATTTTGACTAATCTGTGTCATGATCCACTTTCTCCTTTTTCTTCTTTTTCTTTTTTCCCTCGCCTTCAATGGTTTGTAACCCATTCAAAGCAGTTTCTTTCACTGATAAGATATCTAAATCAGCTCCAGATTTCTTTTTCTTTTTCCTTTTTCCTTCAGATGCTTCCTGCTCTTCGTTGGTACCACCATTTTCGGTATCAAGCCCAGTGTTCTCTCTGAGCCGTTTCTTTTCTTTCTTACTCTTTTTCTGTAATTCAGCATCCCCTTCCACTTCTGTTTGGTTCAGGAGATCAATTTCCATTTGATCTCCCTTCTTCGTCTTCTTCTTTTTCTTCTTCTTGCCTGCCAATGCATGTCAGAAAATGTCCATCGTGAATAAATCAAGAAAAGGGTTGACTATAAACAAGGGAATAGCACTGACTTGCTTATACAAAGACTATTTTCCTTATGTTCCCTATATAAACAATTTTATAGAAATGTCTTCAACGAGTTAGTCATTTTCTTCCCTACCATTCTCTTCTGCCTCGCTAGCCCCTCCAACTTCAGGTGCATCTACGTCCATTTGATCCTTATGCTTCTTTGTCTTCTTCTTCTTCTTCTCAACTGCCAATACACAATATCAGATACATACGAGCAAATTATGAACTAGACACAATACAAAATATCTACATCAAGCTCAATATTTTGACAGGTTGATCGAGGACTATTTCTAACAAAAAGATTAGCAACCATGTATTTCACGAAAACACCTTTGATCAAAGAAATATAGCACTACATTTTTTATTTCACAGGGTAAACCGCAAGAAAATTGACCATATGTAATTGTTGAACTAACATTATAGATCCTGCCATATTACAAGTAGCCTTTTCCTATGACCTGTGGTAATCCATGACGAATTTAAGTAGTCATGGGTCAAGATCTGCTGGATGCCAAGATAGAAAATAATTGTTTTAAAGTACCCTTCAGAATCGTCTTTTATAGTTCAAAAGACACACACAACTAACACAAACCCTTGTGAGATGTCACATCTCAGATCTACACACAATGATCTCAAATACTTTAAATTATCCTCGAAATGACATCAGTAACATGGTACAACTAACGGATAAATAAACCCATTTCAAGTAAAGGTCAGAGTTCAGCAAACTTCCAAATTGAACTAAACCTAGCTCACAAACCATTTCTTCAAGGACGAAATTCCACAAACAATTTATTCGAGGGCCAAAGCACATTCCTTCCTGCATATAATCTCATTGAGGAAAAATGTCCATGCAAACACACCATAAAAATAAACAGCTTCACCAAAAACCCTCCAACAACACATTCAATTACAAAGTACTGCAGATTTCTTATTTAAGTTATGGATTTGACAGATTTCACAGATGCCTGCCCCATTTCCAAATCGAGGGCATTTCAGATCCATAACTTAAATAGTCAAGCTTAAAATTTTGAATGGTTTCATTGTTAGAACACAGTTGAGGATAGAATCATACCCATCGTGTTACATGTCATTACTGTCATTACTTTCATTATTTATTTATGTTATTTGGCATGGATCTATACACTTTCTAAAGATGAAGATATGATATGACAATCCAATAGCCCTAGAGGTTAGTTCAATAGGTTGTCACCAATGTTATTGAGCATTTGACTAGTAGTACCTGGTTGGAATCCCCCAGGGTGGGGGGGCACTTCCCTATGCCAACAGGTTTAATAGGGACACCATCCATGATTGAGGGGAAGCATCCCTTGGGTTTAACCACATTCTATATGTGTTATGGCTATATTCGTTAACCCTAACAACCATTGTAGGCTAATTAATTACCCACTAATTGGGTACAATCATGATACTAATAGCCATTGCATGACCACTAACTAATGATTAACCACGGGTGTTCGATATAATTGCCCACTATAGGTGTGTCAAAAATGGCATTAATGATGGGCTAATTAATGACCTACTAATGGTGTACAACCATAATACTAATGGAAATGGAACGACCACTGACTCGGGATTAAGCACCAGTGTATGTTATAACTGCCTAGTGCCACTAAAAGGGTGAGACACAAATAACATTTATGAGCACTAGAGGGGACCACTAAGTGAGTCATAAATGACATTAACAAGCATAAAGGGATCACTAAGTGGTGCTTAATCACCATTACAGTTGTCACCAACATTCCTCCTAGGTTAAAGGGCAAAAGGCAAATTTGGAACAATGATGTATTTGGCAAAAGCTTAAATTACATTCCAACATTCCCCCATAATAATCACTTGGCTAAGTCATAGTACAAATAAATTTGGCCAAATACCTAAAGTTGAAGATATGATATGAAAATCCAATAGCTCTAGAGGTTAGTTCAATAGGTTGTCACCAATGTTATTGAGCATTTGACTAGTAGGGCCTGGTTGGAATCCCCCAAGGTGAGGGGGCACTTGCCTATGCCAACAGGTTTAATAGGGACGACATCCATGATAGAGGGGAAGCATCCCTTGGGTTTAACTACATTCTATATGCACTATGGCTATATTGGTTAACCCTAAAACCATTGTAGGCTAATTAATTACCCACTAATTGGTTACAATCATGAGGCCATTGAATGACCACTAACTAATGATTAACCACAGGTGTTCGATATAATTGCCCACTATAGGTGAGTCAAAAATGACATTAATGATGGGCTAATAAATGACCTACTAATGGTGTACAACCATAATACTAATGGAAATGGAATGACCACTGACTTGGCATTAAGCACCAGCCCAGTCCCACTAAAAAAAAAGTGGGTCACAAATGACATTTATGAGCACTAGAGGGGACCACTAAGTGAGTTGTAAATGACATTAATAAGCACAAAGGGATCACTAAGTGGTGCTTAATCACCATTACGGTTGTCACCAACATTCCTCCTAGGTTAAAGGGCAAAAGGCAAATTTGGAATAATGATGTATTTGACAAAAGCATAAATTACATTCCAATATTCCCCCTTAATAATCACTTGGGTAAGTCATAGTACAAATAAATTTGGCCAAATAAGCATTATAAGAATTCCCCCTTGTTGTTTAATTGGGTAGAGAGTAAAATAGTGACCAACGCTGACAACATCCCAACCATGACAAACTAGAGAATAGAGATACACTTTAATGGAGACAAAATTAGCAATATTGTAGCCTCCACACAAACCTCTTCAACGCCATCAAAGCAAATGGAGAGCCATACTTCAAAATTATAGCCGAAAGAAGACCTTCAACTAAGTCACTTTGGAACTAGTGAAGCAAATACACGGAAACGCAGATCCAAGTTTGAAAGCGCGTATGCACATGTGGTCTGAGTAAGGCACAAATCTCAGAACGTTGTTAATGAATAATCTTCAAAAATTACATAGAAGATAGCAAAGTGCATGTTGAATCCAAGAATGTCCTGATAGAGATGCAGGTAATGGTGTCAAAGATCACCTAGATTTCTCTAAGCAAGCAAACCAAGAAACTAACCATGCCCTCATAATGATCAAAATAACTCTACGAATGTTCAAAATGTTGGAAAATGTAACTAGGTTTGGTCTTCATTTAATGTATTTGAGTCATCTTGTAATGTACTTGTCAAAAGAATAAAGAAAATATTTATTATTATTATTATTATTATGACTTATTAATGCATGGGTTTCATGCTTCGGTCATCATGTTTTAGGTCAAAGTCCCCACATCAAGTCGGACTAGAAGAGATCAAGTTGACCTAAGGATATCAATTCGACCTCCCTTGAAGCCTATAAATAGAAGCAAGTCGAATTCATTTGGAGTGCTTCATCTCAAGCAAGTTCGATATCTCTGAGGAAGCTAGGAAGTGAAGTATGAAGTCGAGAAGCCAAAAGAAGTGCGAGTTGGGTTGGGTCTAAGAAGAAGATTGGTGCCTCTCTCTCTCTGTTTCGTGCCCGAGATTGGGAGATCGAAGTCTTCCAAGTTTTGGTGATGCCGGAAGTTGTCTGATGCCAGAAGTTATCTGATGTCGGACGCTGCTACATAGTCAAAGCTACTAGAAGAGAAGTCGAAGATCTGGTAGGCTGAATTAATGTGGAGGGACGGTTTGGTCTTTGGTCTAGGGTGAAGAGTCTCAAAGAATACTATTGAAAGGAAGAGAATTTTGATTGGGTTTTCCCCTCGAGCGGGGTTTTTCCCCAACATAGTGCCTACATCTGGTGGCCATTATTTTATGTATTATTGCTTTGGTAATTTCTTGATGAACTAAAAGAAAGAAGATATAAGGAATCGTAATAACAAATCAAGAACATCACAATTAATTATCAAGAATTAGAAAATTGTTTTGCCTTTCCAATTTTCTAACATGGTTTCAGAGCTTTGGTGAAGAAAGAAGAAAAAGGCAGACTCAAGCACTTGATCAAGGAACCATTCAAAAGGATTACCTCAAGGAAAGAGTTTACTATATTCAAGGGAGATGTCTAACACAATCAAGGGAGAGAACAAACTTGAAGGAGCCTCAAACTACAGGTCCTGGAAGAAGAGGATTGACCTCATCCTTGAAAAGAGCAAGGTACTAGAATTCATCAAAATAAAAGTAAAGAAACCTACAAATGACTCTAGTGATGCTGACAAAGTGAAATTTGGGGAACTAGAATTGGTGACCATGACTTTAATGGTAGAAGGAATAAAGGACAACCTTGTCCCATTCATAGCCAACATCAATCATGCTCAAGGAATGTATGAAGCCTTGTCAAAGTTATTCACTATTAAGAACATTGGTCAAGTAGCAAGTTTGAAAAATGAGTTAAGGACCACAAAGATGACTAAAGAAGACACAGTGGCCCCCTTCTATGTGAAGCTAGCAAGAATCAGGGATGATGTTTTGGTCGTTGATGAAATTGTTCCAAACAAAGAACTCATGATCATTGCTCTATTAGGATTGCCACCTACTTGGGGTGCATTTGTTGCAAGACTTAACAGTTGGAAGAAAGCTCCCACTTTTGAAGAACTATGGATTGCCTGCAATCAAGAAGAATTGAGGATCTCCCTAGCTGCCAATCTTGAAGGAGTATCAAATGCCTACATTGCTCACCATAAAGGAAAGAAATCCAAAGGACCAAGGAAGAAACTTGACATGTCCCAGGTAGAATGCTATCAATGTCATAAGAAGGGTCACTACATGAGTGGTTGTCCAGACAATCAAAAGAAATAAAAGAGAGATAGAGATCATGCTAACAGAAACTTGACATGTCCCATGTAGAATGCTATCAATGTCATAAGAAGGGTCACTACAAGAGCGACTGTCCCGACAATCCAAAGAAATAGAAGAGAGATAGAGATCATGCTAACATTGTTGAAGAAGAAGACCCAAAGAAAGTAAAACCCAAAGAATCTGATAGAAGAGACTTACATTATTAAGTCCTTTTCTTTTAGTCTTAGATATTCTATTTTTGTAGAATAAATGTTTAGGATTTATAGGTTTTAACATATTTTTGGAAAAGACTTTTTCTTTTGTTTTATAAGTTTATAGGTATCCCTCAAAAGCTTTGGAGGCAACCCCCAACAACTCTCAAAGATAAGTATCTCATTTCCTTTCAATTATTGGTTTCATGTACTCATTTAGTTTTGATTATTTTAATACTAGTTACCATTCTCTCTCTATTGTCTTGGTTAGGAAAAAGATATGCTATATTCTCAATAAGTATGAAAGAGGACCACT
>APFE030266195.1:47718-64138 GCA_000404065.3 Pinus taeda | reverse complement strand
AAATTTAATAGTTAATAAATGTTTATGATATTAAAAACTTTGATTAATATAAATACATGTTTATATACATATATATTAATTATTTAACTTTTTACTACTTATTCAATAAGTATACTAGTGCAAGACATACGATGTGTGCATATGTAGCTATCATATGCATACATCGTATGCATGCTAATACCATTTTCCTTATACACTGAAATGGGTCATCACATACTTCCTTCAGAAAACTTCGTCCCAGAGTTTATATAATATATCAGTAATTGTTTTAGTAATTAGTGTGATCATGTAAGGATTGCATTTCAAGATTGAATTTTTGTTTGAACATTTAAAGTTTTATAAACTTAATAATCATTCCTTCCCTCAACTGGGTTCCCAAACTATTCTAAAATCATCCTATCCTTCCTAATCTCTTACACTCCCTTCCTATCTGTCCTCTACTGGAGTATGTAATGGCGTTAGCTACGCTGATCTAACCATTCATAGGTTCTCAAGGGTATCAGCGTTGACTACATCGACCTGATTGCCCAGTAAGCATCTGGCGGTCCTCTTCACACATCTAGGGGAGCGTGACTCGCACATTCCTCCCATGACTCTAGGTTTTGGAGAATAAACAGTGGGTAATACCTCCACCTATCCTAGTGGGGTCAGAGTCCTCTACTGGAGTATGCAATGGTGTTAGCTACGTTGATCTAACCATTCATAGGTTCTCAAGGGTATCAATGTCGACTACATTGACCTCATTGCCCAATAAGCATCTGGCAATCATCTTCACACATCTAGAGAGCGTGACTCGCACATTCCTCCCATGGCTCCAGGTTTTGGAGAATAAACGGTGGGTAATACCTCCACCTATCCTAGTGGGGTCAAAGTCAACACTCTATCATGGCTAATAGCTACTGCTGGAGAAGCCAACATCATCTGGCTTAGACTATGAATCAGAGTCAGATGGGGAAATCCATGGCTCCTCCTCATCGTGATCTCCAACTGCAACTGTAGAAATAGTAGCACTAGCAGGCGAAGCAGTTGCACGCTAAAATAGATGAGTTATGCACTTGCGTCGTGATTGAGTAGAGGAAGTGTCTGCCACTGGAGGACTTGGGGCTAAGGTCTGATACTAGTTGATCTGCATTTAACTGAACATTATGTTCAACTAATGCCTTAATCTTTAAATCCAAATCAAGACCAATATCCTCATCAGAATCAAAACTCTTCTAGATGACTCTCCACTACCCAATCCAATGTTGGATCAATATCTTCCAACACAATGGGATCTGTATTAGGTCTTTTGTTCAACGATTGGTTGCGCTTATCCGGAGGTTGTGTTGGACATAGACTATGTCATTTAATCGTTTTTCTTCCAAACGGTTTCTCTTCGTCGTGTGATCCTCTCAAAGACAGACCAATTGCACTCATACCCAGAAGCACTGCAAGTTTGACTCAAAATATGGATTGCAAACTTCTGCAATCGAGGACAATGGCTACCAGATGCCTCCCACCATTGTGCTACATAAAACATAGTTGTGTAATGAGTTAGCTCAACAAATTATATCCAACTTTCAAATAATAAACAATTTAACAAAATGTACTTTCTTGAATCCTTTCTTCTTGCCTTGCTTGTTGAAATTTATTTGACCCTTTTTTCCTTTCGCAAATCCTTCGTTCTTATGAGGGCCTTAGCTGCAAAATGCCCAATCTCACCACAATCAAAACATTATAAAGGAAGTTTGTCTTTATACTTACCTGTTCCTCTCTTCATCTTCCTTGTAAGATAAGCAAGCTCTTCATCTGAAAATTCTTCTTCTTCTCTTTGCATAGACCAGATCTTGGTTCGGATAACTACTTGCCCTTCTAGATCTTCTTGGATATTGAGAACATTGTTTCTAACTTAGATGAACCATTTTCTTCTTCAATCCTCATTGCATATGTTGTAAGTATCCCATGTAGTTCCATACTTAAGCTACCTAAATCTTATCTATCTTCTAAGACGAAAACCTTAGGATTAAATCTTGACGGAAGAGTTCTGAGGGATTTTCGAACAATGACCTTTTTGTCAACCAGTTCATCCTTCCAATGAATTTGTTATTTCATCTACCCGTTGAAAGTATGTTGCAATGTTCTCATCTTCTTTCATCCTCAATTGTTCAAATTGAGCTCTGTAAATTTGAAGTTTTTCTTCCTTGACCTTCGAGTGTCCTGCATATATATTTTGAAGCTTGTTGTTTTGTAGTCGTGCTCGATTATTTCCCAAACTTCATATCCTTGCGCAAGTAAATGAATCTGCATCCTTCCGCTCCAAAGTGCATACATAGTTATCTCCATTAAATAGAGGAACTCTATTCTTGGCGTATTATATGATCTCCTTCCATTTGTTAAATCGCTACTGAAGGAACCAAGCTCTAATACCAATTGCTGGAATACTAAGAAGGGGGGGTGGGTGGAGAGGAGGGTGAATCAATATTTCTTAGCAAATAGCACTTTATTAATCTTTTTCAAAGCATTAGTTAATCTTCGGTTATTAATATTATTATTTAGTAACCGCAGTAAACAGCGATGCAAAATAGAGACAGTAGGCACAATATTTTTAGGTGGAAAACCCCTTATGGGTTAAAAACCACCAAATGATTTTATAATAAATTCTTTAATCTTCAGCGCCAACTGAAATGAAAGTTACAGCTTAGAATTCTAAAAAACATTCTTCTCCAGCTCCCACTGGAAGGACGCCCCAATGTCCTGGTTTTATCAGCAATCAACTGAAAGGATGCCCCAACACCCTAGTAAGCCACAACCCACCCTACCACCTTGAAGTATTTATAAAATTATAGGCCCCTACCTGTAGGTGACTTCATCCACCTCCCTAGCACCACCCTACTACCCTATAAAGACAAAAAAGAAAAAGATGTGGACTCTCGTACTAGGAACAATGATCCACGTTAGAATGATTTTCAATACATGATAAAAAATAACACTAGGACCATATGCTTTATCCCGATGGACTTTGGCAATAAAACTGACTCTCCCCAACAATGCCTTTTACAACTCTTAGGCAATTTGACTTTTTTACAAATATGGGCTCTCGTACCAGAGATAATGGCCCAGTTACAATGATTTGACTTTTGACTTTGACAATGCTTCTTAATACATGGACAGTTGTTGATGATGTGACAAGATAGTTGTTTTGTCTTCAAGAATTATCCTAATGTAATACTTCCTTCAAGAGGTGATGATTTGTAACTTCAAGCTCTTGGATGTCTTGGAGTCTTCTTCTACCTGTGTACAAAATTTCCCAAACGAGACCCAATCCCAAAAGAAAGAAAAAAATACCCTTCAACTTACCTTTGTCTGTTGCACACAAGTACATAATAGTGAATGTACAAAATTAAATTATTACAACGTGTACTTGAAATGTGCTTAAGTTTGTCTCGTGTTGTTGACTTGTTGCAGCAACTGACACAATTTGAAAACAAGCCTAGACTCTGCTTAAACATACCCAACCTTGACAAAGACCTAGATTTTAAGTAAGACTATACACAGGGGATGAGTATTAGACACAATGTTGACTTAGACATACATAGGATAGAACTTACCCTCGCTATCAATATCGGACACAACTTTAGTTACAAACTTACAAGACACAGTTATGACAAGGCAATCTCACACTAAGTCAAACACAACTCAAAAAACTAGCCTAATACATGGTACAGTGCAATCAACCGTTACTAAAGTACATTATCAACACACAAGAAGAGAATTTGAATATATACAGACCTTTATCTTAGCCTCATTATAGATCTACCTTTCATTCCTTCCACAACAAGCCGAGGATTATTCAACGTTGTTTAGGCCTATGATGTCTTTGAATGAGGAACCGAGACCAAAGGCTTGTTGCTAGATCTGAACAAAAGGGCTCAAACCCTTAAACAAGATTACAGATCATCAAGGTATCTCCTTGGTTGTCTATGGTAGTTTGGAGTGGGGTTCTGAGACCTCAAACAAATCTGATGCCTTCATTGCTTTTGAATGGAGACCGCAATCCTTTGTACGTATTAAAAACTTGGACCAAGACCCTAGTGTTATGAATAAATATATAGGAAATAATGTAAATGATAATAATCATAAATAATGATTAGTTAATTAGTAATTAGTTTGAAGAGTCATGTTTAAATGACTCTCATTGTATCACCATTATTATTCACATATTTAATATATAATATTTGTATCGTCATGGATATCTTTATATTCCAAGTCTTCTAGAGTAATTAATCTGAAGAAGGAACTATGTGCACTTCATTTGGTATCGGAGCCACAGAGCCACGTCTAATCCCGGCTTTTAGCCATCAACCGTTTGTCAACCTTGTTGTCATCAATGAATTCAAGCACAGTTGGAGGTTCTCCATTCTATTGGATTCACCGTCAAGCCTTTGGTCATTGAAGAAAAAAGTCAAAAACAATTTTAAAAGAGCAAAGGAAAAAAGAAAATTTATAAATACAAAAAAAAGAGTCAAAAAAATCAAAGTACAAAAAAATAGATTATATATAAAACAAAGAGAAAGAAAGTTTAAAAAAGAAAAAGGATATAAAAAAAGTTCAAAATAAAAACGAAAAAAATAAATAAAACTGCAAGCCGCAACTATGCCATAGCCAAACCAACGAGCCCCTCCACCGCATCCGCGTAACCGGCCCTCTGTGTTCTCTGTCCACCGCACCTGCACACCTCGACCTTGCTATTCCTCAACCACCTGCATTGTGGGATCTGTTGTCCACAGTGTAGGTCACCACTGCAATTCTTTGTGTTCTCTGTCCATCCCACCCGCACACACCTCGACCTCATCATTCCTCGACCACCTCCATCATGGGATCTGTTGTCCACAACATAGGTCACCACTGCAGTTGCAGTCCAGTCATTGTTGTTGTCCACAATACCGTTTGCAGCGCTGCAAATTCTTCTCTATCATTACCATTTTGTTGACGTTACTGGTAGCCACCCTCACCGCTAAAGACCGTTAACACATCACCATTTACAAAGTCGACTTATGACTTTGTCAACAATCGTATCATTTCATAAAATTGGTATCATTTCATAAGAATAATATATATGATTTAATATATAGTTATATATAAATCTAAATATATTAATTTAAAATAAATAACTATATAAAAATATATATTATTGAAGAAAATATATATATATATATATTAATTCAATTAACTAAATTAAAAAAAAAGGAATGTTAAGAGGTAATCAAAGAATAAAAGAGGGGTTACATTAAAAACCCTAAATCTCGTTCCAAGGCAAAAAATGGAAACCAATAAGGTAAGATTTCCTAAAACTTTTATTAAATGTGTTAGTACACTATTTAAGATCAAAGGATCACTAGCAAGAAGAGTAATTATAATCTCTATCAGTCCTACTGAAGATTGTAATTACGTTAGTACTAAATGTACCAAACAACTAGTAATTCCTAAATCGACTATAATCGGAAAAAAAATTGTTGTCACAAGTAACAAACAGTACAACATAAACAATCTACAATTAAGTATTGAGGATTATACGTTTACCTCGCAACTCACCGTGAAAACCTTATTTTTTGACGATAATGACATTGTTTTGGGCTCACCCTGGATGGAAACTCTAGGGTCCTTTATTCTTAATACGAAAAAGAAGTCTTTTACCTTTTCCCACAAAAAGAAAAAAAAAATAACGCTACAAAATGTTACTTTGAAGCCAGATTCAGTGACGCCAAAAAGCACACAAGAAATCTCAAAAGTAATTCTTCAAGAAAGTAAAAAACAATACAAAAAATGTAAAAGGAAGTTGACAAAATCACCGCTGACAAAAGTGAAGAAGTCTCTCAGCTGAAAAACCATAGTGAAAAAATTATTAACAAAAATCAAGAAGCTTAAAAAGGACAAAAAGTCATTAATAGACAAGTTACAACAACTTGCTCAAGAAGTATCAAAGTCTCCAGTCATAGCAGTCCAAGTTGAAGATAAGGGAGCAGATACCAATCTAGTGAATGTCACAACTCAAGAAGAAGACAAGCAAGTTGAAGAAAATACACACTTAGATATTGTAGTTCAGACGATAAACATCACAAATGAAGGTTTGGTAATGAACTCAACAACATCCTCACAAGAAGAAAATCAAAAAATTTCCTCACACCTAATAAGGGAAAGTCGAACCCAAAAAGTTCCCTGTCGACTTTCGAATCATGAGAGTAGACAACTCAACCAAGCTACGTATCGGGACCATTCAAAACAAAAACAACAAACTAACATTCCAGAGAATAGTGATGTAACCTCAATCCAGTCCTATGATGACAAGTCGTTACAAAATTCCAATGATCAAAATATTACACAAAAGATTAATCTAGGATGGTCTGATCCCTTCTCAGTGCAATGGTTTTGTTTGTCACTTAGAAAATCATATCAACTTGTATCGACAAAGATCACTATTTAGAGACGAAAAGACATTCAAGAATCGAAACCGAAAAAGAGATCAAGCCTTTTTCATCGACAAGCTTTGAAGACAAAGCTTTTGGAGGAGGAAGGCAATGTTATGAATAAATATATAGGAAATAATGTAAAATAATGTAAATGATAATAATCATAAATAATGATTAGTTAATTAGTAATTAGGTTGAAGAGTCATGTCTAAATGAGACGTGACTCTCTATGAAGAGACACCTGCTTGGTATATAAGCAAGCCTCTTACTCTCATTGTATCATCATTATTATTTACACATTTAATATATAATATTTGTATCCTCATTGATATCTTTATATTCCAAGTCTTCTAGAGTAATTAATCTGAAGAAAGAACTTTGTTCGCTTCACCTAGTTATTGTATGCAAACTTGTAGTTTCAGGTTAGAAACTCCACCTTGCTCATAGTTTTGTAGTCTGAGACTAGTAATGATGCTTGAAACTCCTAGACCAAGACCTGTAATGGTGCTTGAAACTCCTGGACCAACACTTGTAATGATGCTTGAAACTTTGTGATATAGGCCTGAACTAAGATCTTGCTACCTTGCCCAAATCTTCGCTAACCATTGGTGATTAGACTTGAAACAAAACCGAGCCCTAACAAAATGTATCTACGTTAATTTATTTGAGGGCAGTCCTGAAATTTCAGAGATATCCGTTTAGTTCCTCATACATTACATCTATGTCAAATGTCTCTTAATATATAGCCTAAGGTTCTCAACTGAAAGTTGTAAGAGGGGCTTCATAAACCTTGGAGGAATTAATTACCTCATGATTGAAGAAAGATCCACGTGCCCTTGAATTATATTGATGTTCATCTACCTTTTACTATATTCTGACCATTTGATCATAGAAGAATATTTAGATTAATTAATGGAGGGAATGTGAGATAATTGTTGGCTTTACAGCCTAAGAATTATACCTTATGATGTGCAAAAATGCTAAGTGACCCTTAATTTAATTAATCACTAACCCTTATTAATATTTGTCTAGAAAAAAATTTAATACCATTAAAATTTTAAAATCAATAATTGGCTTAGTGCATATGGTCCTACCTAGGTTGTGAAGCTAGTGATTGATTTATTGTCTTTCATTCTTGAAATTATTGAACTTATACACAATGATATTGCAGTGAGAATCACTGCCATATATTGACAATTGTAGGTGAATAAAGTGTCATGTCACTACACCACGAGGTTTTAGCCCACAAAACTGGGTCTTCAACTTCAACCTCAATTTTCTCTCAAACCTAGAGGAACCACGAGGCATACCACATATCAACAGAAACACCCCTTCTAGGAGAATCTAATAAGGTTGGTTAGGAGACAAGAAACCACGAATTTTCATGCCAAATTTGTTGACAAGGATAAGGGTAGCTCCTGATGCTGCTTGGGTTAACATCAATGACAACCACCTATCAACATTCGAAACCCGACCTGAGTTTTAAAACTACTATTGTTGCATCATCTTTGGAGATTTCCTGACTCAACAACAATCAGTGATCCGAATTGGATCCATGAAAATTATTAGAATTCTATGACTGTATCAAATCAGGACAGACTTCAAACTTGTGGACAGTGGCAGTTTGTAGCCAGCAAGGAACGACGAGGACCTCAGTCAGAGCACGCTGACCGAGGCCCATGGAGACCGCACAGGACGCAACTAGCAGTTAGGAAGTCTGGATCAGAAAAAGGAGGTCGTTTCCTAAGCGCTAATTGCGACATTACTAGGCAAAACCCCTCGAAATGGAAAGGCCCCGAGCGCTCGATCACAAAGAAAAGTCGAAAACTGTGGGAAAAGCGGTAAAGCGAAAGGTGGGTCCCACACCCCAAAACCGGCGAAATATCGGAGGCATGTTGGGCAGTAAGCGAAATTGTCAAGAGACCCAATGATGTCATACAACGAATGACTCGTGTCCGGCGGATCAGAGAGAAAACCGCCTCTCATCGCGGGCTAACGTCTGAGTAAGTCAAACGCGCGATAAGAGCGAACACTGTAGGATTTGGGGGCTCTAGATCTAACGGCGTAGGATGCGCTCAATGGGAAACCGGATATGGAGGGAGAATTAAGCGACGGCATATAAAAGTTTGAAGTCCGATTTGACTGCTAAGCTGGTGTATGAATTATTACACAGAGTAACCGAAATACCGAACTGTTTGAGGAAGAGTTGGCGCAGTTCGTGGGAGGACAAGTGGCCACTTCCCTGTGAGACGTTACACAGTGGCGATGATGCAGAGGCAGGGAACTCCAAGAGAACAGCAGCAGGCGATCCGAAGGGGCGGAAGAGGAAACGAACAGTCATGAGACGTATTGGCTTTAAGCCATGAACTGATAGAGAACAATGGGAAGGAGAGGAAGAAAAAAACATTGTCAGAAAGAAGAGAATAGTGAAGAAGGAGACAGAAGCAGACGCAGACGCAGAGAGCCGAGCTGACCTACAGAGCTAAGGCAGCATCGAGCAGACATAAGGCTTGAGAGGTTCAAGCAATCCCTGTGAGGATATCTGCCGAGAACTAAGTACCAAATTGGACTCATCCCAACAAGACCAGTTGAAGTCGAGACTTAGTAAGAAAGAGTCTGTGCACTCTAGTGGCTTGGGGAATCCAAGAACCACCCTACTGAGCATCCTCTGTTTCAAGAGACTCAATTTGAGCTCCTCGTTGTAAAAACTTTGCTTTAAGACACAATAAAAGAAGGCCACCACTGAAAGCTAGACCGGAGACGTAGCCCAGGAGGATTGGATGAACTCCTTATTAATTTGTTGTGTCCTTGTATTTGCTTACTGTGTTTCTCTTACTATATTACATTTTCCCGTGTCTATGTATTTTGCAATCTTATCAATCCATTGCCTAAGATAACATAGACACACACCAGCACATGAGTCTGTAATACCTTCATTCATTCATTAATTAACTGAGGTCACTCACGAGTGATTTTCAGATCATTCTTCAAAGGCCATTGCCCAATTTAGCCCCCTTGTCTCTCTTGTCGAAGGCAACTGAGGGCGGCCTATCTAATGTACACCACCTCTCCCATCTAAAAACAGAAACTGTGAAGCATACTCTATGGGAGTGCCCTCTTGCAAGGTCGTGTTGGTATCAGGTTCAGTTGTAGTTGGCAAGCATTATTCATGGGCATTTGCATTGGAGGGTAACATTGTTGGGAGATTCCAGATCTGTGATCTATGATTCTCTAGCTGCCATTTGGCACTGCATGAGAATTTCAGCATTTGTTTGTTCTCTGGAAACTCCAATGCAAATATGTGTTTGAAAATTATGCCAGTTATATCTAAGACTTTTATGATCCATATTGTAAATAGTAATGTCTTTCGGATTAATCACATCAATGTCTTTGGTTGCTTTCTACCAATTATCAGAAAGGGGAGGTATATATATGCAGCTCCTGGATAAAAGATCACCACTAAGGATGCCAAACTGTTAGACTATACCAGTTATTCTGATTTTATAGCTATTTTAGTTGTTTTAAGAAAGAGGGATGTAATTTCATTTTATATACCTTTCCATATTTTAATCCTTCCACTAATGTAAATATTTTTCAGTATATATATGAAATATCTTAACCATTAAAAAAAACCATTATAGTTTGCACAACAGCTTCTTTTATCTGTCTCAGACTTAATGGATCCTAGGTTGAGAAGAATATCTGCCACTTTAATATTTGCTAAGAATGAGCTTTGTTAGGTGTTTGTGTGTACTTACACTTAAGTAATTGGGGTCAGTATGAGACTTGTGACAACTAATCATAATGTCCTAGCCCAATGGATCAACTCAATCAATCATCATGGATGTGCCAATGTTGTTGGGGATTTGGCTAGTTCCATGCCAGCAGGTGGTGCCTGATTCAAATGCCCCTGCATTAGGGCCCGGGCTCATTAGTCTACACCAACAGGTTTACTAGGGATGTCATCCATGCAAGTGGGGAAGCAGCTCCTGGATTTACGCACAAATTTTTCCATGGTTCATCATGTCCTATCATTTAATCATTTAAACAGTTAAGTGGTTGATTCAAGTGTATAACATTCATAGCATATTTTAAGCATAAAAACAAGCTTACAGCATAAATCCACCACCTACAAAAAAAAAATTGAGTCAATCCTAATTGACTGAGTATTCAACAAAGTTTGGGAATTAAATTTAAAACAATATCATGATTGGATCAAAAAAATGCAAATGTGCTACCTTTCCGGCCAAAAAGAACAAATTGTTGTCTATGTTTATACTATTCAAAAACAGAGTCTTTGCAAGCTTAGTTCCATAGTAAATTTAGGCTAGTTAATAACATTAACAATTAAGGAATTTAGACTTCTGTGATCCATAGCATTGTTTAGAGAATTTTCGGCGAAATCACATAAATAATCATTTGTCGACGCGTTTCGAACCAACCAGTGTGGTTCATCGTCAGGACAAGTGATTATTTATGTGATTTCGCTGAAAATTCTCTAAACATTAACAATATTAACTCAGAATGTTTACATGGTGTCGATGAGGCTATCCTATGAAATGAAGAGAAGAAAAAGGAATTGAACACTTATTTTTTGAAACAAAGAACAACTACAACAAAATAGAACCACTGCTCTCTATTGACATTCATAAACAAATACACACCGCACAGTTGCAAGTGCATGACAGAATATTTAAAAAATAAAATACAAAAATAAAAAATAGAAAAAAAAAACATAGTACCACTTACCTTCTACTTCAGGCAAGTCACCATTTTCCTCATCAGCTTTCTGAATAGCTTCTTGCATAACATCAAGATTCTTCCGAGGAGCAATCCCTTTGTCATAAAATTCCAATCTTTCCTCAACCTGTTCTCGAAGTTTTTCACCAAAAATATTTGTATTTGTCTCTGACATAGGCAATATTAGCTCATTAATATTAAATTGCAAAATCCATATAACAAACTTAGGCCATCAAAATCCAAATATTCTGGTAAGAAAATTTTGAAATGCCAAGCATATACCTACCAGAGAAACAGTCAATACGACTAGCTATAGAACATTTGTTAGCCAGGTAACGAGATATACGCCCCTTATTTCGAGAAGAAGCTCTCCCAATAAAAGATGAATGAAAAATAAGACCATACTTTGGTGTATTTCCACGTGTTTTAAGAGCCCTGACGCACATTCAAGTGTCTCAATATACTTTCTCGAAGACAAAGAATTTGGACAGTAAGTAAACATAACATAAGAGAGAAAATTGCATTGTAACCTGAAAAGAGCCTTCTCAGCGCCCAGAATCTGAAGAGTTGATGCTGGACATTTTGCAAGGTTTGTAAGGCTCCCAGCATGTGAGATCAATCGAGCACCTACCATTTCACCAATCAAAGTTGCAAGATTTGGAGCAATATCATGCATCTTTGACACAAGATAAGAATGGAGCTGCTTCCGATACTCAGAAAGTTCTATAACCCTCAGTGCAAACAGCTCAATATTTATTAAATCAACTGGAGATATGTCTTGACCTGAAATCACAAACATAATGATATCTTGTTATAAGAGAGGCAATTCAACTACAACTGAAACAAGCATTACTTCATCTCCGTAAACAAGTATCTGATTAGAGAGTCTGTACCCATGGAAGACTTTGCAGCTTCTATGATATCCTTCGCTTTGTCTTCATCTCCAGTTATTTCTACTAATTCAGGTAATGCATCATCTGATAACGTGGACTTATCCTTCACAAACTTTGCAACTCGTGCATATATATAGTTGTCATTAATAATCTTAACCAGCTCAGGAAAATGCCACGAATACCATTCTCTGCAGATCAACAACTAATGATTTAATTGCTGGAGTATAGAAGTCATCAAAGAGGGCATGTAATAAGAACGAATGGGATGATTAACTATAAATATATTCCATCTATCCATAGAATCTATATTGACCAATGAAAGACTTATCACCCTGGCCTGCAAGCAACAAATACAATTTTCCTGGGTCTCTATTGTGAAAGACCTAGGTGACAAAGCACCATACACTAGAGAGAATTATACAAACTCATTTTATGAACATGTACAATAAATTGATTACAATAAGAGCAAAGCTGACATAAGACTCCAAAATAACAGAGACCTTTTAATACATAAAGATAACAAGAGAAATTTGATTTAACAATATAACTCCTTAACATAATCTGCATCTTAAACATTCAGGATGGGAAATTGTTGGCTAAGCTCACAAGTTGATGTCCATTTTTAGCAGGTCACAAGATAGATGATAATAATGGATTTGAACCTTGTTCAATTTCCTCTCAGTACATGGCACTTACTAACTTTACAATAGACTGAGGACGTGGTTAAAGCCTCAATTACCCATCTTCTTGTAATAACCACTATATAGATTTTAGGCTGAAACAATGTAGGATCATAATCTTGATAACCAAGATTCTAATAATTATCCAAAATCACTGGGGCACAGTGTAATGTGTAGTCATGTGCATCTCCATGAGGTAGACCTCTCTAGTTCCATTCTCTTACTATGGACTTACTACAAGCTCAACTCCCATATTCGCTGAAGTATTAAGTCTAGAGTCTAGACAGCATGTATTCTCATGCTCCTATCAAGCAGTCAAGACACCAGAATCAGTGATATTTTTTTGCACAAGTGATATTGTTAATTTTAGGATAACAATGGTAATGTTCTATGCTTAGAGTAATTTTACTTCTATTTTCTTTATTAGCCCAATATCATATCCAGTATAGCAATCACATCAACATGATAGTAAAATGCAGACAGAACATAAACAATAACAGTAGAAGACAAGCCAACACAAGAGGAAACAAGATATGGCACCAGCCAGGGACAAATCCCAATGTGGGGAAACCCTTGATCAATTCTTCTTATAATTCTTCAAAAGTTTAGCAGAGAGAAAGCGTACAATTTACAATATTCACTTGCCCAATGATCAGTCAAAACAGCAGAAACAGAAAACCCTACCCAGAAAGTCAACATTGATCAACAGGGTTGAAATTGACCTTCGAAACAGCTCGGTCAACCTTTGTCAACTCAGCCTCCAACAGCAAGATAATGCAGTCCAAAACAGTCTGAAAATAACCAGTCAAATCTGGTCAACAAAAGTCAACACAGCAACCTGAATTAGGGCAGTCAACGCTGGTCAACATAGGGGTCAAACAGCCTCGGTTTTTGTGCCAGAACAGTGGCCTGCCCAAACACAAGTCTCCCTCACAAAACCGAAATCAAACAGGGTCAACAGTGGTCAAAGTCAACCTCCTGAAATTTTGGTCAAATCTGGTCAACGCAGCAGCTAGAAAAGACAGTCTTCCTTTCGCACATGTGGAGAGAGAGAGGCCCAGAAATCCATACCCAATCAAGATGACAGAAGGATTCAAAAGTTTAGCAGAGAGTACAATTTACAATATTCACTTGCCCAATGATCAGTCAAAACAGCAGAAACAGAAAACCCTACCCAGAAAGTCATCGCTGGTCAACAGGTCTGAAATTGACCTTCAAAACACCTCGGTCAACCTTGGTCAACTCAGCCTCCAACAGCAGGATAATGCAGCCCAAAACAGTCCAAAAATAACCAGTCAAGTCTGGTCAACAAAAGTCAACACATCAACCTGAATTAGGGCAGTCAACATAGGGGGCAAACTGCCTTGTTTTTTGTGCCCAGAACAGCAGCCTGCCCAAACAAAGTCTCCCTCACAAAACCGAAGTCAAACAGGGTCAACGCTGGTCAAAGCCAGCCTCCTGAAATTTCGGTCAAATCTGGTCAACGCAGCAGGTAGAAAAGGCAGTCTTCCTTTCACACATGTGGAGAGAGAGAGAGGCCCAGAAATCCGTACCCAATCAAGATGAGAGAGAGAAAGATGAATGAGATGAGATGCCAAAATGAGGAGGACGCACCTTGTATTTATGTGCAACGTTGAAAGCTGGAGGAGGCTAATTTGATGGCTGGCCGACCTTGACAATTTGTCCATAATCAAAAGAAATTCATAACTTCATTTGTACATGTCAAAATGGGATGATCTTTAGATCAGTCCTACACCTCTCAGAAAGAAGAATCCAAGAAAAATATCAGCTGCCTCATAAGAGCTGTCCAAAGTGATGTTAGGCCCTAGTTGCCAAATTTAACACTCCCTTTCAACTAGGGAGAACATCACCCGCCAAACTGTCTGACAATCTATACCATCCTTGTCACTGCACTGCTTTGCTCTGCTCTGTTGAACCATGAAGAAAAAAGAAATGATCGAGAAAGTATCATACCATTCTCCACTAACCCAAAGTCAGTGTCCAACAACAGAGTGTGTCATACCACTCTTAATTGACTCGTAGTCAGTTTCCATTGATCCTAGATCAATATCAACATCCTATCATAGAGAGTACGATAGTACACGATGTGTCCATCGGTAATATTATGGTCTCTATCCTCATTTCCCTACTCATTGGCCAGATGAGAGTTACTTCCCAAGAGTTCTGGATTGCATGGGTAGGATGTGCCGGCAGGAGAAGGTGAACCATTTATCCTGCTCAAATGCCATAGGGGAGGGTGAACCACTCAACCTATGCATATGCTATAAGAGTTGTCCAAAGTGATGTTAGGCCCTAGTTGCCAAATTTAACACTCCCTTTCAACTAGGGAGAACATCACCCACCAAACTGTCTGACAATCTATACCATCCTTGTCACTGCACTGCTTTGCTCTGCTCTGTTGAACCATGAAGAAAGAAGAAATGATCGAGAATGTATCATACCATTCTCCACTAACCCAAAGTCAGTGTCCAACAACAGAGTGTGTCATACCATTCTTAATTGACTCGTAGTCAGTTTCCATTGATCCTAGATCAATATCAACATCCTATCATAGAGAGTACGATAGTACACGATGTGTCCATCAGTAATATTATGGTCTCTATCCTCATTTCCCTACTCATTGGCCAGATGAGAGTTACTTCCCAAGAGTTCTGGATTGCATGGGTAGGATGTGCCAGCAGGAGAAGGTGAACCATTTATCCTGCTCAAATGCCATAGGGGAGGGTGAACCACTCAACCTATGCATATGCCACCATGGGGTATCACAGGGGAAGGTGAACCATTCACCTTGAACACAGCGCACCACTAGGGGAGGGTGAGTCACCCTATGGATTGGTCGCTCATCGCTCCAAGAAGTTCCCCAAGCCCCCCACAGCTCCCAGAGCTCACTATCCATCTCATATAGGACCCTCATAAGAGGGTCTCTCCACGACTCCAAGTCGTTCAGGGAAGGTTAAGAATTTGACCTTCCCAAGGGGCTTCGTAATAATATTGGTGACCTGTTCATCAGTACAAATATGATGGAGCCTTATTGCTTCCTGCTATACCATCCCAGATAAAGTAGTACTTGATACCAATATGCTCGAAGCGATCATGAAACCCGAGATTCTCATAAAGACGAATCCCACTCTAGTTGTCACATAAGATAACGGTGGTATCTAGCACATGTCCAAACAGTTCACTAAAGAGCTTCCTCAACCAAACAGCTTCACAAGAGGCCAAACCAATAGCAATATATTCAACCTCAGTGGTGCTTAAAGCAATCGACTTTTGCTTCCTGCTCATCCATGATATTGAAGCAAAATTGTAGCATAAAAACTATGCTGAAGGCACGAGAACTGATAGCTTGAAGGCTTTAATATAAAAATACACATAGGTATTTAAAAATAATTATTATTATTAATATAAAGTATAAGTGATTTTGAATGTACAATGACGGACCCTGCTTTTATACCCCAGCAGGCGACCTTTCGTGAATGGGCATGTCTTTTAGACGTGCTTGTTCACTTAATTAATGACTTATTTAACCTAAATAACATTTAATTATCTAATATTAATATTTATTGTATTTAGCTAATTGTTATGAATTATATTCATAACATAGCCTCTCCCTTCGGAAGCTTTGTCCTCAAAGCTTTAA
>APFE030266195.1:15190-36536 GCA_000404065.3 Pinus taeda | reverse complement strand
TGCTGGAATTTTCTGAGTGAAAAATCAGCAGGCTGTAATTTTCCTCCTTGCTGTCCCAAACTGCACTTCAGCACTCAAGCTCTAATACCATGTAAAAATTTATCATTTCCCACCCTGGTTTTCAGTTTCACCTTATTTCTCCCATATATTTAAATGCCCATTCCCATATCCATACATCCAACACTGGAAAAAATAAATTTTGCTGAAAACACAAATTCTGGAAATTTTACAGAATGCTGGAAAATGCAGAAATAAAAATCAGTAGGTACAAACAGCGATTTAACACATTTGAACACAGTGATTTTTGGTCAATGTGACCCTGGAAAAACCCCCTACAACTCTTGGGGAAAACCAGTTCGAGAGCTCTTTCTTATTTCTGAAAATGCTTTTTACAGTAAGAAATATTCAGAGAAAAAGTCAGCAAGCAAACTTTACAACTTATCTCGATTTTCGTGCCACAACCAACTAGAAAGCTGTTGTAAAACTGTTGTACGGACCTCGATTTCTGTGCAGAAAACCAGTTGTACGGCCCTCGATTTTTGTGCAGAAAATCTATTGTACAGCCCTCAATTTCTGTGCAGAAAATTTGTTGTACGGTCCTCGATTTCTGTGCAAGAAATCTGTTGTATGGTCCTGCTCCAAACTGCTGTAAACGACCTTGGAATGTGTGCTAAGATGTTGCCTCCTTCTCCTCCTGCTAAGAAATCTCCCTTGCTCTCTTGCTCTCTCTCTCTCAATCTGCTCATGAAAGAATGAATGACATTTTCCTCCTTTCCCTTCTTTAATCTAACCTTAAGTGACTTTTGGAGAATCCCTAAATCCAATAGTTGAAATAGATTGAGATCTAGGGTTGAGATTAAATTCTCATTTAAATATCACTTTCTATTTTTTTAATTCACCCCACTTTAATAAAGACCCACTTAGTCATTTATTTCCAAAATCATTTTTCCTTTCTAATTTTACATTGACTTTATTAAAGTCAGTTTAAAATTAGACTTTAGTAACTTTATCACTTAAAGTCACTTTTAAATTAGATTTGACTTTATAAAAATTATAAAGTCACTTTAGGAGAAAAATTAAATTCTTTTGGACACTTTTCCCTAGGCCAAAGATCAAAGCTTTAGGGAACCACCTGTCCTATGGTACCAAATTTCAACATTCAAATTGGAGATGTAAGCAACTAAGTGGTTATGAATAGAATCCCTGATGATCTTCTTGGCTTTGACTTCACCCTTCTTGTACTTTGTCTTAGCAGCAGTCGCTGCATTTGAAGGAGGTTTAGGAATCTTTCCCTGCACATAATCCATGACATCTTGCTCTTCTAAAGTCAAATCAAGAGACATCGTCTATGCATGATAATCAGACTTATCATTAAGCTTATCATCAGACTTGAAGTAGGATGTGGAGGCCATTGAGACTTGTTCTTGATTAATGATTGCTCCTCTTAGTGATTGCTCTTCACTCTTGCTTAGGCTTTGTCTTAACCTCAGCTCTGATACCATGTTAATTTTAGGATAACAATGGTATGTTCTATGCTTAGAGCAATTTTACTTCATTTTCTTTATTAGCCCAATATCATATCTAGTACAGCAATCACATCAACATGACAGTAAAATGCAGATAGAACATAAACAATAACAGTAGAAGACAAGCCAACACAAGAGGACACAAGATATGGCACCAGCCAGGGACAAACCCCAATGTGGGAAAACCCTTGATCAATTCTTCTTATAATTCTTCAAAAGTTCAACAAAGAAAGAGAGAGAGTACAATTTAGAATATTCACTTGCCCAAACAAATCAGTGAAAACAACAAAAACAAAAAGCCCTAACCAAAAAGTCAACGTTGGTCAACAAGGTTGAAATTGACCTCCAAAACAGCTCGATCAACCTTGGTCAACTTGGCCTCCAACAGCAAGATAATGCAGCCCAAAACAGTCTGAAAATAACTAGTCAAATCTGGTCAACAAAAGTCAATACAGCAACCTGAATTAGGGAAGTCAACGTTGGTCAACATAGGGGTCAAATTGCCTCAATTTTTGTGCCCAAAACAGTGGCCTGCCCAAATAAAGTATCCCTCACAAAACCAAAGTCAAATAGGGCCAATGCTAGTCAAAGTCAACCTCCTGAAATTTCAGTCAAATCTAGTCAACGCAACAATTAGAAAAGACAGTCTTCCTTTCACACATGTGGAAAGAGAGAGGCCCAGAAATCCGTACCCAATCAAGATGAGAGAGAGAAAGATGAATGAGATAAGATGCCAAAATGAGGAGGCACCTTGTATTTTTATGCAATGTTGAAGGCTGGAGGAGGCTAATTTGATTGCTGGCCGACCTTGACAATTTGGCCATAATCAAAATAAATTCTTAACTTCATTTGTACATGTCAGAATTGGATGATGTTTAGATCAATCCTACACCTCTCGGAAAGAGGAATCCAAGAAAAATATCGGCTGCCTCACAAGAGTTGTCCAAAGTGATGTTTGGCCCTAGTTGCCAAATTTAACAGATATGCATTTACAAAAAGGGAGATCATGCTTGCAAGCAGGCAGTAAATGTCAACTGCTAACCAATAGTCTTCTATCATTAAAATGGTATCATTTAAAAAGACTAAACTTGAAGAAGAATGACTAAACTTTTTAAAAACCAACCGACCAAGGGTCACATTTGATAGTTTTATGTAATTATTTTGTTGACTTAATATTATATAAAATGAAATCTTATAGCACAATTTGATTGGAAATTTGGTGTCATGATTTGTTTAACTAAAAACAGTGTAAATTAATGTTCAGTCATAAACAATCCTTGCTAATTAATTCTCTTCTAGTCCCACTGACCTACTTTTGTGATTATTTGGACATTAGCAACATTATCTTATTTATGTATTCTTACAACTTTTGAATCCTAGAATTATTGACATTCATTTTGACACATATGCTATCCATTCTAGAGTCTGACATTACATAAAGGTATAAAAGATGGTGAGGCAAGCATTGCAGAGATACACATGCTGCCTTACTTGAAATGTCTATCCATGTGACTGCATGGTAATAGGCAAAAAAATGCAAGTTGATAATCAAATATTTATTATTTGATGGAAGATATCCAACAAACTAACCCATTAGGCATTAGTTGCCAAAGGTAATTTACACTAGTCCATGATCAGTAATCCATTTTGTCATATAGCACTAATTCAATATATAACCGGCATCGCACTTGTTCCCTGTTTGCTTTTTCTATTTTACTATTTTAGCATGCACTTTAATTTAGTTTTTCATTTACCAAAATAGTTGCAGTTTTCCCTTTCAACTCAATATAGTTATTTCTAATGTTACAGGGAAGGATAATACATATAGCTATGTACCAGACCCTGTAAAGTTTAAACAATCCAATGCGATAATAGGCACTTACAAATCCAAGTTAATGAACAAATAGTTTTAACTTTTAGTAATAATTTCTAAAGGAGGATGCCTGAGGAGAGATGGCGATTTTAGGCAAGTTCTGTAAGGGTTTAGGGTAAAACCCTAGGATTTACTGCATCACTTTGCAGGCACCTGGAGCTGGGTACCCGACGACCGAAAATTTAGTCACTATTTCCGTTGCAGTCGCGCCCGTTTCCATCTGTTGTTTGTTACTGCTTGCATCATGGGCAAATCTATGGATGTCGAGGAGCTCGATTTTACCGAGGACCCTTTCCCCGACCGTGTCATTTTCAGAAACCCTAATCTCCCTACGCCGGCATCTGGCTCCACCCTCCCGTCCGAGCCTACTCCGTCCATTTCGACGCCGGTGGTTTCCTTTCCGGGGCACTGTATTGCTTCTCTGTTTATCGGGTCGCTTTCTATCGAATCTCCAGTGTTAGACTACCCCCCGTTATCTCCTGGTACTCTGCACCTTCTTACCGTGAACACTCCTCCATCGCCCTCATTTGACCCCCATTCATCCATCTCGACCTTCTTCACCGCACCAACTGAAGACATTCACACATCTACGGCACCAAACCCTCCCTATTATGCACACTCACCATCGGGATGCTTTGAGACCCAGGCAGTAAAGGTAAAGTCTGCGAAAAATATCTCTCTGGAAGGTTCACCTGATCCGTTGGCGGAACACCCATCTGCCCCTCGTATTGGGAAGCGAAAGACAAAGTGTGTGAAGATGACTTCAAAGGACATCACCGTTCGGTTAGACAAGACCTCTGCTATTGGGGAAGCAGCATATATGGCTAGCACAGTACTAGTTGGACACTTTCGGGGTAGAGCATATTCAGTAGCCAGACTCACTCTATGGGTCCGAGAGATTTGGGGTGGAATGCTAATGGAAGGTCTTACCCAGAGGATGGTTTGCCCTACATTTTGTTAAAGAGAATTACACAGATTTGGTCCTCGCAAGGTACTAGCACATTAAGATGGCTCCAGTACTCCTCAAGAGATGGATCCCCCTTTTCGATCCTGAGAGAGAACAAATAGGGGCAGAGCCACTCTGGGTACACTTGTCATGGCTCCCATTACAGTACTGGTGTGAGGAGGTTTTCATCAGAATCAGGAATGCCCTTGGCACCTACCTGGACCATGATCCAACCTTTGTGCAATTAAAGAACAGAACCCTAGCTCACATCCTGCTTCACTTGGATACACGCAAGGGTTTGGAAGAGAAAATTACACTTCAATGGGGGAAATACACCAGGGTCCAAATCCTGGACTACAAAGGAGTTCCCTTTCGATGTCAAAGATGTGACAGGGTGGGACACATTTTCAAAAACTGCCCTCTCATCAAGAAATCAGAGGACCCTCCGAAGGCATCACCACCTCCTTCAAGGATTGACTCGTCGGCTTTGCAGCGCTCTCCCGTTCTGGTTCCTAACCCTCCGGCCAGCAATCTCCCCCTAAAGACGGTGGACGAAGTGCACAGATCGATCTCACCTCCACTTACAAGATCTTGGGCCGCAACAGAAGCCGCAAAAGCATCGGGTATTCCTTTGACCTCTCTATCCCCTTCAATTGCTTTTTGCACATCTTTTGTTCCACCATCCATTATCACTTATGTGCACACTGCACTATGGCTACTCCTCCCTCTATTGCCACCGTCGCACCATCTTTACATTCGTTATCCACTTCCTCCTCCTCTCCATCTTCTAACAGGATTTCATCATCTCACCGCTATAATCTTCGCTCCCGTACCCTATCTAGCGGTACACCAGCACATCTTGTTGGTTTGGGACTCACCCTACTCGGCTTGGCTATTCTGTCTTCTCGAGGGAGGAAATCAGACCTCTCCAAAGCCATCAAGCAAGCAAGGGCTAAGGTCGCCTCTGGCTGACAATCCACTCTCGGTGGGGTTCTTAGAGCATTGAACACCCCAAGTAGGATTCCCCCATGAAGTGTCTATCATTTAATTGCAGCGATATGGCTAGTGCCTCCAAGAAACTAGCCCTACGCAAACTCTTTGATGTTGAACCTTTTGACATTATCCTACTTCAAGAAACCCTAGGTGAGACAGATTACATTACCAGCTCCCTAAAATCTATATCTCCTGGATGGAATTTTATGGCAATGGATGTTGTGGGGCAATCAGGGGGCCTTGCCATTGGATACAATCCCCGCACCGTCAGAGCTTTAGCTATCTTGGGGAGGCCATGGATTCATTGGCTTAGATATTTTCTCTGCGGAGCTTGGCATTAACCTAAGGGTTGTAAACATATATGGTCCCTGTCATCAGAGGGAAATTTTCTAGCATCACCTTCTTAATCTTACGATTTTCTCCCCAGATCACATCATCCTAGGAGGAGATTTCAACTTCTCCTTGGTCTTTAGTAAATCTTGGGGGTCATTGGCTCAAGTGGATTCTATTACAAGGTACATGACCAACCTTCTAGAGCAGCACAATTTTGTGGATGTCCCCATGAATAAACCTCTTCCTACATGGCGGAACAGAAGGGTGGACAAAGCTGCGCTTGCTCGAAGATTAGATCGGTTCCTAATGAAGGTCCCTCTCATGCAGCATCTGCATCACTACAAACAATGGGTTGGCTCAGGGGGCATCTCTGATCACTCCCTCATTTACCTTGAGGTGTTTGGCCCTCATCCTAAACCAAAAGCCCCATTTAAATTTAACCATGTGTGGCTACAAGACCCTGCATACATTAACATGGTTTCGGAATTCTGGGCTGCCAACCCGATTGATAGGTTTGACTCCTTGGCTAAGGGCTTCTGTCATAACCTGTCTCAGCTTAAGCATCTTTCTATCAATTGGGAAAAAGAGAAACATCAGAGGGAGGATTCGCTATTATCTCACATTGAATCTGAGCTGAGCACTCTGCTTGATGAGCGAACCCTGGGGTTTGTATCAGGAGAAGACAAAACACATTTGATTGAGCTAGAAAACCAGAAGGCCAAGATCTTGAAGGAGAGAGAGGAATCCTTGAGACTCAAAAGTAGGGCCATATGGTTAAAAGCAGGTGACAATAATACTAGATTCTTTCAGAATTATGCAAAAGGTGGAAAGGTATCAAACACCATATGGAACCTACCTCTACCTGAGGGGGGAGTTGCTAATACTTTTAACAAACTCTCCCATCTTAGCACATCACATTTCAGGAATCTATACAAAAACCCCCTGGGTCAAATCCGGCTGATATCATTAATGTGGTCGGACATTTCCCCATATTTGTAAATGATGATGAGGCCGAGGAGTTAACTGCTCCTGTGACTGCAGGAGAACTCGAAGGAACACTGAAATGGTTCAAAAAGGACAAGTGTCCGGGACCGGATGGGTGGACCATAGAATTTTGTCTTGCATTCTATGACCTATTGGGGCATGATCTATTGAAAGTTGTGGAAGAATGCAGATTGTTTGGTTCTCTATATAATGCTATCAACTCGACATTTATTGCCCTCATACCGAAATCTGATATCCCTTCCTCTTTCAACGACTACAAGCCTATTTCACTGTGCAATTGTCTGTACAAAATCATCTCCAAGATCATTGCAAACCGTCTCCGCCGTATCCTATCCCGTCATATTGCCCCCCAGCAATTCGCCTTCCTTTAGCATCATCAGATACATGAAGCCATTGGCTCGACCCAAGAGGCAATTCATTTGATCTGGACAAAACACCATAAGGGCGTTATACATAAGATTAATTTGGCAAAAGTATTTGACCATGTCAGCTGGCTTTACATTAAGATGCTTCTTATTCATCTGGGCTTTCCCCATGACTTCATCACATGGATTATGGCTTGTATTACCTCCCCTACTTTCAGTGTTCTCATTGATGGATCAGCCTCCCATTTCTTTCATTCTGAGAGAGGACTTAGACAAGGCTGCCCTCTCTCCCCCCTTCTCTTTCTCATCATCATGGATGGGCTTGGCCATTTGCTCGCTTCGGCTAAGAGAGATGGCAGCCTTCGTGGTCTTAAGATTTCTGATGCCTGCTTCTTTACCCATCTCCTATTTGTGGATGACGTTCTCATTTTCCTGGATGGGAGTATTTGGGACTCTCTCACTTTCTCCAAAATACTCTCACTTTTCTCGATGGCTACTGGTATGCTGACTAATCATGCAAAATCTACCATTACCTTAGCTCGCACTTCCATCCAGGAGTCACAACTTGTCCAACAGCATTTCCCTTACTGTATCATACCCCTGGATAGGGGTTTCAAATACTTGGGTTTCTGGATAAAGCCTCTCAGTGAGAAAATTGCAGATTGGGTTTGGCTTGTTACCAAACTGGAAAAAAGGCTTTCAATCTGGAGTCACAGATATTTATCCAGAGCTGGCAGACTTGTACTTATCAAAACTATTCTTGAGGCCACACCTGTATTTTGGATGGCACTTGCATGGATCCCCAAGAACATTCTGGCCCGATTACACCAACTTTGTAACAGATATCTTTGGAACAGGAACCAAGACAAAAAGATATTTGCATGGGTCAGTTGGAACAAGATTGTTCCGCCTAAAAAATGGGGAGGCTGGGGACTAAAAGACCTTCCTCTCTTTGCACAAGCCCTGGCAGCAAAAATGGGTTGGACTCTTCTTACTGAACAGAATCTATGGACTTCTATCACATATCATAAGTATATATGGCCTCAGCAAATCATGGACTGGGTTCGCTTGCCGAGCTGGCCTAAAAATGGTATTTCATCTGACTGGAAGGCTCTTTTACACTCCCTGCCTAGCATCAGGGACAATCTCGTCTGGAGAACCAACGATGGATCAAAGGCCTGCATTGGATTGGATCCATGGATTGGAGGTGGTGGTAGGTATCAGCTGTCTAGAGATCTCATACATATTGTGGACCCACAGAACACCAACACTAACTAAAAAAGTGTAAACGTAAGCTTGAGAGGATTCTGGGCGGTGGACCCATAAAAATCACTGGGATAAAACATGATTGTTGAACCAACAAACAACAGCAATAACCAAAGAGGATAGGCCGCTAAACTATAGGACAAAAAAGCTTCTCCGGACCATACCAATGCACAGCAAGCCCTCTTCTCCCAACGATGGAAATCAGCCCTGTAGCTTAACTTACCCCCTCGTTGACATCAGGAATGGCAAGAATACATCTCTGCATTATGCGAATCTCATATTAGGATATAAGAGGGACCTAATGAACTTGTATGGTGTCTTGCGGAGAATGGCATATACTCTCCAAAGACTGGATACCTAAACTTGATCTCCCACAAGCAGTCGGACCCGATTTCCTTCTGGTGGAAGAATATTTGGAAATTAACATCGCCACCACGGACCAGACTGTTCTTTTGGTGTATACTCAAAGACAAAGTTCCTACGGGAGACTCTCACCCGTCGATCCTTTCATGGGCCGCATTGGTGTATCTTGTGCAAGAATTCCTCTGAATTGACCCTCTATTTATTTCTGAAATGCACATCTCTGATCAATCTCTAGCAAAATATTTCTACTTCCATTCATTTTTCCGGGCATTGGGAAGGAGAAGACACCAGTCGTGCATGGGAAAGTTGGTGTAATCAGCATCAAGGTTCTAAATTACAAAATCTTCCTCTGATCATCAGCTGGCATATTTGGTTGGCTCGGAACTGTGTTATTTTTGACAACAAACCTGTGTGCTGGCCTCACATCACAGCCCGCATTATATCTGCTTATAACGAGCAGCCTGAACCTCATCAACCCCGACCCCGGAGGCCACATGCCCCTGCACCTATTGATAAAAATACACCTTGGGCTTTCTTCGATGGCACGGCACAACATCATGGATGCGGTGGTGATTTCATCCTTTACTTAAATGATCAGCATTACTTCAAAGTAAAGATGGGACTAGGAGCTAGAACTAACAATTTTGCAGAACTCATTACTCTTCGTCACCTCCTGCATTTCTCATTGGGACATAATTGCATGAGTTTAAATATATATGGGGACTCAAAGATCATTGTGAATTGGTTCAATAATATTACTGTTTGTCACTCTCACACACTCAGTAATATTTTGGATGAAGTAAATATATTCAAGGCACAATTTAACATCATCACATGCAATCACATTTACAGGGAACATAACAGCTGTGCTGGCGGGCTATCCAAGGAGGCCATGGCACTTCCCCGAGGAGAGTGGATGATCCAGGAACAGCGTGGGACCAATGAATACTGCTACTACCACCGGCCATACATTGATCAGATCTACCACAGGGCAGAGAGCCCTTGATTACTGGTTTTTTTGTAAATTTTTGAGAAACATGCATTGACAAACTCTGTATATATATCTTACAAGTTATATTTATATGTTTATTGCCCTGCGTGGCATATGTACAGCCATATAACGGACTCCTTTTTATATATTTTTCTACATAATAGAAAATGAATGAACACCCTGCGTGGTGATGAAAGCTCAAAACAGCTCTAGCTTTCTGGGCCCATAGAGGCAAGAAGGATACAGCATATGCTAATAGCATCTACAACATGTAATTTTTCAAAATTAATGAAAGATTACGATTTTTCCAGTGGAAAAAAAGTTTTAACTTTTAGTGTAAAGATGATTCCTGAATCCTAACTAAAGAATTAAAAAACATTTATGAGAAATTAACCTCAACTTGACAGTCTGTTAAAATTGACCCTAGACGCTGTTTCATACAGAACCCTTTAATAACCCAAAAAAAGCAACAAAAAAATAGTAAGTTTTAACTTGCAGTACCTTACTCTCATGCAAAAGGTGTTAATGTCTTTGTCCAAAGTATCGAGAAGACTAATAGCCTGTATAACCATGTTATCTACTCTGTTGACATTGAACTTCACTTTGGCTCTGCTGTAGCTGTGCCCAAGGCCCAATTGAGCCTTCTCCAAGTCTACTTCCTGAAAGAGACAGCACAAAGATATATTGCAGAATGTGTCAGTAACTGACTGCACAATAAATCATATAAAGTGCCATAAATCAACAGGAATTCAACCATAAACCTTAAGATCCTTGATGAATGTGTGCAAATGGAAACGGACTCCTCGAAGAAGCTCCAGCACAAAATCATTGCTCTGGCAAGGAATACTCAAAACTTCAAAAATTTGAGAACCTAGCTTTGGTTCTGCCACTCCCAAGCTGAATTTAGGTTTCTTCCCCTCCTTAACTTTTGGCAAGTTTAGCTCTAGAAAATTCCTCAGCTCATCTGTCATGAGTCCTGCAGCACAAACAAGAAGTATATTCATTAAGGAAATGTGCAACATTACAGTGAAACTTTAATTAAAAAAGACTTCCAACTCCTTTTTGAAGAGGTCATCCATCCTAGCATTACTGAATGAATAATTCTCATATTTGGTGTAGCCCCATCCAAAAATACCCTATACGTACTCTTATTTGTATTTGATTCATAAATATGCTCTGACTAGACCAGCAGAATACACAAAGATGCTGCATTCAATTTTTCTGTGTTCTAATTGTATATAGTTGTATATAAAAGAAATCTTTCAGATTCCATACCTTGAAAGAAATCAATCTGAAATTTGGCTTGCTTTTATGCTGAGGAGTAATACCTACAGGTTCTAAGCTATTATGGAATTCGATCATCTACTCACTTAAACATATTGACATCTTGACTTGCATCATGAATGCTCTGCATAAGGTCAACCATTCCAGCTCAGCCTTAGTTTTGACACAAAGAATGTGTTCTGCCCTTTCATTTACATATATAGAAAATATTTACCATGCGTTCTAAGCTATAGTGGAATCAAGTCATCTACCGTTATTAAATTTTTGAATTGCATTGTGAATGCTTGCTCTGGTAAGAGTAATGATTCATCTAATCTAAGTCTCAATGAAAAGAACATGCTCTACGCTAAGCTCTGATAGGTCCAAACATCATTAGTTCCTAAAAGAACTCTCGCAGGAATGCATCTACCTGTGACATTTTATTTTGAAGCATATCAAATGAAATCTTAACAACACTGATAGGTGTTGTATTTTGTTATCATTGTGTTTGAGCAGTGGATATGTGAACTACAAGCTCCACACCATTGAAAGAGAATTATTAATGTTTGTCTTGCTCATGACTGTCTCAACGATTGGGAACGTTTCAATCTCTCCAAATTTGGAAAAAACGCGTCATTAGTCTGGCTTACTAATGAGCATTATCAAAAAGAAATCTCATACTCAACAGTGCAAAATGCTCACATATTGACATCCCTTCTATCGTCACCATCACTCGGCATAAATTATCAAATAATCTCATTCTTGGTCTCATGTTGGTGTCCTTGACTGTCATACATAAAGAATCTAGAGCTGTGAGTTTGCGTGCGTGAGTACACTGTCCCACAATGTCAACAATTGTGAGACAAAAATTGGTGTATGAAGTACAACACAAACCAAAAGCATTGACAACCCTGAAGCTGACTTTAGGTTGATTTATGGAGTACTATACAAACAAAAGCTTTCACAGTCCCGAAATCGGCTTTCATGTGCAAGTCCCTGAATTGATATATGAATCCTCCCTCACTCTGGCAATAACACCAATTAGAGATTCTATTTATTGTGAATGTTGTCTTTGTGTTGGCTACTTGACTGCAAGCTTGCTATAAACAAGAAGACTATGGCTATCTGACTCCTGATTATTAGAAACTACTCATTCACTTATGTTTTCCAAGTAATTCTGTCTACCTGTTGAATCACCTTTCGAGAGGGTGATTTGGAGGGTGTCTATTTCAAGAATATCACTATACGCAAGCTCATAGACTAGTGATCAAAATTTATTGAGTGACCCATGTGAAACCACAAACCACAATGATGACAACATAGGCGGCCTAGTAACCACTTGGTTACATTTAAGTTGTGAACCCTAAACTTTGCCAACTCAAAATCAAACTCATCCTACTAATACACTAAAATGATAAACCTATATCGCTAATTCTCTCGTGCCAAATGTCTTGAACCCAATCCCTCCAAATACATGTAGATATTGTATTTGGTTAAGTAATGCTTGCTTATTAAAAAAAAATGAAAACAATAGCCAACCTTCAGAGACTGCATTGCACTGGTTCAATGCATCAGCTGCCGAACTAAATGGCTGTATTGCAGTCAGCTTCACGACCTTCCCAAATCGATTTAAATCGATAATGGAGCTCTGAACAGCCTCTGTGCTCTGCCCAATTTCATCTATTCCATGTGCCTCAAACAACCCATATCCAGAAGCGAATTCGAACAGCAAGTAAAGCGCCTGTAAAATCCCACACGCTCTTGTTTCAAAAGGGTCAAAAACACCAAAAAAATCAACTAAGACTGATCGAAGGCTTCCGATTCTTGAAGAGAGGACTGAATTAATTAAAATTTCAGGACTTACCATTGCAAAGTGAGAACTACAACATCAGTGAGAAGGTGCAGCCAAAAAGAATAATAAAATGGACGATCAATTCGTAAAAAATCGGCGTCTTTTTGCAGGGTTCTGTATAATTCCCCGGCTTTTTCACCGGCGTTCTTGTTTCACATACGTAACAGCGCTGCTCGAAGATAACATGAAGCAACGACGAACAAAAAGGCTCTTAGGGGGGAAATGGGGTTTTAGTAGATAAAACCCTAAAATAGTGTAACTCGTTCTGATTGTCTACTGAATGCGCATTCAACGAATGCGACCGCAAGCAGCCCAACAAATACAAAACGATATCAAGGAGCACTATAGACCCGCTCGCGGCTGCAGCCAAAACCCTCCTCTCAGGGTTTAAGCTAAGTGACGAGGCCTCGATGCATACTTTGTCATATGGACATTTTATTTATTTTGTTCGAGCATCTGTTTAATTTTTATTAAGATTTTAATTCAGATATATGGGGATAAGTAAAGGGTGTGAATTATTTATGGGATGTTTTAGCCACCTTTGTACAATTCTTGTGACAATATGTGTCCCCATATAATCTCGATGCACAATTCTGGTCACAATATGTATCCCTATAAATATCATAAATCATTTTTTATTCAATATTAAAATATTATTAAGATAATTATTTTATTTAATATAAAATCCAAAATACTTATAATTATTGTATTTTTCAAAACAATTAAAATGCCATTATATTTACATAAAAAATTTATCTTACACAATTATTGTTATAGTATCCTACACAATCCATAATGATAGTATCTTATAAGTGGATAGATCACTTTTTTATTCAACATTAAAACAGAAACAAAAAATACCATCAAATTTATGTGTTTTTAAAAATAATTTAAAATTACATATATATACACACATATCTATATGGAAATTGAAAACACTTTAAAAAACAAAGAAACAATTCGTGTACATTAAATACAAACAATTACATAATTAAATAAAGGGAAAATGCATATCAATGTTTTTTTACTGTTCAAATATTGTATAATGTAATTATTTGGTGAACAATTTAATGAATTAATGTTTACATATTAAAAAGTTTGTATGTATTATTGTGGCATTTTGAGTGTAAAGACATTAATACTTAGATAGTTGGGTACACTAAATTTTGAAGAATATAATTTGGATTATATTAAAAGAAAATCATTAGATTTATATAACTACGATCATGCAAAAGTTGTACATACTTAAAGATATGTGTTTGTGAAACAATTTTTTGGGTAGATTGTACAATATAGTTTAACAAACAATATATGAACAATATAAATAATATATGAAAACTTTAGAATGGAAATATTATGGTACAATATGTGCTAAGAATTCAATTATGTAACTTTAGATTATAATCTCACCTTTACTACCTACATTGTGTAGTTTAATTTATCCCTGGCCTATCAACTTGTCACCGATAAAAGTTGCACCATCACTCAATGCAACAAAGGGAATTGCAACGTGTATTAAAGGGTAGTAAAAGAGACTAACATAAAGAAAGTGTATAACATCCTACACATATTTATATCAAACCACAAGGGCTTAGACAAGAACATCACAACCAAATCATTTCCCTCATTATTATCAAAAAGAATTCATATGTCACATTTTCCATTTATGTCCAAATGCATGTATTTTGAATTACCTTTATAATAGTTTATCATTAACCCATGACAATGTCATTAGATACATGGTAGAAGTTATAATTAATTAGATTATTCCATTATAATTATTCTAATCTTAATGACAATGCATGGGTTGCAATTGGATCTCAATGGTCATGCTCTAGCAATTATATTCTTTGATACCTTTTGTTGGAATCATCAAAGCTTAAGCTATGCAAAACTTAGTCTAACATCTCCTTTATAATGTTTTTCAATGTATTGTCAAAAAGGAACCAAGTCAAAAACTTAGAATTTGCAAAATTAAACTATTAAAATAATATAAACAAAATTTATTCAAATAGTGAGCAAGGAAATTGGACATTGATCTCTAATAATTGAGTATTGGTCCCAAATTCACATCCAACCTTGTACTTTATATTAGAATTAATTGGACATAATCCTTCAAGATTTGTGTCCATGTAAATAATAAAATTATAAATATTAAAGAAGATGAAGATGAATCGACTCCTTCGCCCGATCGGGCTGGCTGACCTGGCAGGGGTTAAAATGACGTCCCGGCGGCGCACGTTTGGAGGAGTTATGATGTTCGAACAAGGGAGGTTTAATGCAGGCAGGTGGAGCGGCTGGCAGGGAAATCAGCTCACGCAGGGGATCAGCAAGGCAGGTGGCTCGAGCGTTGGATGGGACGGCAAAAAGGTGAGCAGCCCGAAACATTATGGCATGAACCGAGAGAAAGGATCCAGGTTTAAACAAAATTATAACGCAACAAGGATGCGCATTGATAAAACCGAGAGTAGGGGAGAGAGATCTGATATTCCTCAGTTTGCAGGGACTGGGTGTGCTGTGGGTTTGGGTCTGGTCGAGGAGTGCTCAATTCCTCCCCGACTGTTTGCCTCCTGGTGCGCTGGGGAAATAGGGTAGCTGCTGTTAGAGAGTTACGTGGTGAGAGGAGCAGAGGAGAAAGGATAATGGAAGGAGAAGGCAGCTCAAGCGGGAGGAGGGGGCTGCGAAGCGGAAGACAGGAGGTTCAGCATAGAAACCTGGAGGAACTGAAGGGTAAACGGAAGGTCGAAACAGAAGGGAATATGCATGTTCGTTTTGTGGAAATATCTGAAGAGGATAATGAAGAACAGCAAGACATCCAGGAGGAGGAAGCTTGGGGGAAGAGGTGGCAACGATTGCCAGGTGAGGACAGCGAAGATTATGAGGTCGAGAGGGTTTATGTGGGTGGCAGAAGCAGAAGAGACGTGAGGGGAAGAGGGAGAAGGGGACGAGGCCGAAGGGGCCGCGGAGGACGTAAGCGAAGGGACATGGCGGAAGGGAGAAGTCGGAGGGGCCGACAGTGTAGCCCGGTACAGGTTCCCGAGGACGAGCCAGCGGCGGATGAGGACTCTAGGCGGACCAGGCAGACGATCAGTGACAGAATCCACATGGCGAAGAGGGATTACAGGGTAAAGTCGAACCCCAAAGTGAGGAAAATTATGGAGCATTGGGAGGAGGACGCCATTCAGGCGCAATCAGAAGAGGAAATGGAAGAATGGGCAGCCATTATGCCTGACCCTGGCCACACCAGGGGCAAAATGACCCTGTATAAACAATCCCTCCATCTATACTGGGTCATGAAGCGTCTTATGGCCAAAGCCGTTGAGCAGGTTGCCATGGAGATGGCAGAAATGGTTCAGGGCCTTCCCAATGTAAAAAAGGAGCTGAAGGACATTGTTATCACCATGCTTCTTCAGGAAAAAAGATTGGAGGACTTGCAGAACCAGCTCGTGGCAAGTGGAATTCTGGTTAAAAAGGAGAAAGGCCAGCAAGGTGCCCCATACCAGTAGAGCTTAAGGCATGTTTCTTGGTTTTTGGTTTTTTCGGTTACCTGTTCTCTTGATTGGCATAGAATCCATGTTTCGTCATATTAAATAATTTCGAACTAGCAGCCTTTAGTATGATCGTAGTTATAGAAGTCGTTTCTGGTTAACTGGTTTTTTGATACAGTGATAAACTTTAATTTGTGTTTGGAATATGCCACTTTTTGGAGTGAACTGGAGTCCCGGTTTCCCTTCGGGGCGGGATGAGTTTTTGATGTAAACGTTGTACATATTTGTTTATAGTAATGGAAATACTCAGCTTACAAAAAAAAAAAGATGAATCGACTCCTTGATAGTGAACAAAAGAGTTGAAGGAGTTGTATAAATTTGAGTGAGATCTAATAGGAAACCTATCAATTTGAGAGTGTTGATCAATTTTCTTATCAAAGGAAAATTACCAACATCGAGAGAAAAATTTTAAGGGAACAAGAAAGAGTCTCCTGATTTTTATAGAGGTTGTACTCCTCTCTTGATTGATGGAATATTCTTTTTCTATCTTCAAATGAATGCAATGGGTGAGTGCTAAGGAACAAACCTCAACAAATATTCCAATAAATCTCTCATATAGCAAATTGACTTGTAAAAGTGTTTTATTGCTCAAACTAGTAGGGATCCTAGGAGGGAAACCTAAAGGGACAATTGCTAGGTCAAGGGCAACAATGGAGCAATAGTTCACTATCACCTTAGCTAAAGCTCCCTACTCTTTGTGGACTTTCACTAGTGGGAGGAGCCCTAGTCTGATAAGTATCACAAAGATGAATAGATCAAATATAGGATGAAGGGTGATCCTAGAAGCCTATTCACAAGAGAGACTCAAGATTGTGGCTTGCTTGTCTTGGAAGACAAGATGGAAGGCTCTCTAGGAAAGGCTTCGAGGGAATTTCAAAGGTTAAGTTTTGAGTATATATCTTATAAAGGAGATCCATAAAACCTAGAATTCTTGTGGAAACTTGGGTTCTAAGTGAGCTTTGAAGAATTAAGCTTGATAGTGCATAGAACCACACGGGACTAAGTGGACCCGAGGTTAGTTCAAGAGGATAGGATTTAGCAACCAATGATATACTTGACCTAATTAGGGAGGGGAAGGGATCAAGGAATGAATTTTCAATGAAAGGCAATGTAAGGATCCCAGGGAGGTTTCTAGCCTAAGGGAAACCAAGGGCAATAATTGGTCTTCGAGCTAGGGCTTGCGATATCTCAAAATCCCACCATTGGAATCTCATGAAATTTGGAGGGCTTCTTGAGGACACACCAACACAATTGTGGACCAAAAATCGAAGTATTTAGATAGCTGGATTGTGAGATAATTGATGCCCTAGGTGACCAATGTAGGTTAGACCTAGAAAAAGAGGGGAAGGTGAAAGAAATAAGCTTTATAGTGATCACCAAAGGAGGACCAATGCTTTTTCCTTTGTGAGAGTTTCATGAAAGATTTAGAGTTTGGATTGATTTCCACTAGTCAAGGAGGCCTAAAAGACAACTTTGTTGGCCATTAGGGCTTAATGGAAGTAGCTTCAAGGTCATTTATACTTCGTCCAACAATATCTGGTTACTTGTCAAGACAAGGATGTCTCTAGGAACATTCATTCATTCAAACATGGCCCAATCATGATACAACACTATTTAGAGATTTAATTTCCACAATTTTGTTCCAAGAAAAGCAACAAATTAACCCTAGAATGGTGAAAATCCCAATATGATGAATGCAACAAAATAGAGAATCAAAATAGCATTAACATAGTACTTACATGTAAGAATAATATATCCAATCACCAAGATATTCCAATCATAGAACCTCCAAGACAAAGAAGAATAATCAAACATTGAAACTGATACATTGATCCAAATAGTCTCATCCTCAAAAGATAGCGAAAATCTCACAAGAAGATATGATCCAATCCAAGTGATGATACAAATGAATTCATGTCTCTCCTATTTATACACTCATTAAGAGTTTGAAATACCTAATTTGAGCCTACATTAGCCCATTAACTAAAATAATGTGCAAATAACTATCTTTTGGTGACAAGCCCACTAAACTAGTTCATAAATGAAAAGGTAAGCCTCTCAAGAGGTCAAATAATAATCTATGATGTCATAGGGCCCTCTAAGAGGCCTAATGAGGTCCATGGGTGCCACAGTGAAGAATAGGACCCTCAAAAGTAGTGGAGAAGGGGTTGGCCCCTTGTAATAACTTGTGGTGCTCCAAATGACACGTGGGGGCACACAAGTGTCCTCATGGGTCTCCAAACAAATTGAAGATGCATGTAGATTGCTTGTAAGGGCTAGGATGATGGTGCAGGTAATGCCACATCATCGTGCAAGTCCTGGATCATCTACCAAGTGTATGGTGTAGATATGGGGCCAGTTGGGCATGATGGATCAGGTGCATCCTCCTTGTCTAATAAGTGAACCACAAGCAATATTTGAATAGTTGTGGGGATCCATGGAGTGAAATCTATTATTTTGGAGCCCCATGGCTCTCAACGCTCACCCTACATGTGCCAATGTAGCCCTTTGGAGGATTAGGACCCCATATAGTGGGACCAAACCCAAGATGGAAACCATCTACAATCCTGCATAAGATCCAATGCATCCCCTAGCCTTCCAGTACAAAAAGTCATTAGAGAAATCAAGTAAATGAGCTTACCTAATCATGGACCACATGTGGGGACTTCATAATGGCCTGCCCTTCCATAATGGGCTTCGGGATATGCCAATGTCTCCTAAGCTCAAAATGGGGTTAACCAATAATCTTATTAGGTGGTTTCTACTTCTAAATGGGATAATATAGTCAGGTACATCCTTCAAAAGGTGGTGGCATGTGATAGATAGGTGAATGAAGTAGGGAATGAGAAGGGGCAACCTTGGGTCACATGTTAGGGTGCAAGGGTAGCTAATAAGAGGGAAGCCCACACTTGGGGTTTATAATGTGTAGGAGGGAGAATTTGCGGTACATGGGGTGCCTCGACCTTGATTTTTCCACCCTTATTTTTATGCCTTTTACATTTTTATGATTTTCTTTGATTAATTGCTCGGGGCTCAAGGGTTTAGAGCATGATGTATAAGATATAGCAGTGAATTCCCCCTTTTAAGGTGGGGCGATTCATAGCCCACCAGGGGTTGGAACAATCATGGGTTCCTATATAATGAAAAAGGCTCATAGAACCTGTAAGAACTAGAGTGATGGCCAAGATGATGGGGCAGAGCTCATGTATTGGCTTTTGGCCACGCGCTAAATGTATTTGTCACGACCATATTTTGCATCTTGTGGTACATAATCCTATTGATTGTGGCCAATATGCTCTTAACTTGCTTTCCAGCTATATCAGCCTCCAGGCTTCATTCTAGGCCATGACCCAAGGTGTGGGCAAGGGCAAGGGGAAAGCTAACCTTGTGTGGACCAAAGCGGGAGAAATGATGAATGAGGTAATAATGAATGGAAAAAGGGTAATATAAGTGGATAAGGGAGCGGAACCACAAAATCTGGGTTTCCCATGAAATACCATCCCTGGAACCAAATGCTCAGTAAAAGAGATCCCATGGGACTAGAATCCAAGGTTAATTCCTAAAAGGGGTTTAGGGGACAAAAGCACAGACCTAGCCCATTCTTTCCGTCGAATCCCCCCATTAATCCATGCCATGAGTGTCCATGATAAGAAAACTACAATACTCAATTTCCAAATGACAAGGCATACCTTTAGATTCGAGAGGCCCACCTTCAAACATACGATCATGGCAGATGGGCGAGGGACCACATGGTTGGCTCAGGTGGTGGAGAAAATGGCACAATGAGCTAGCTAGTGGCTGCAAGGGGTTGTTGGTTGTCCGCTGAGGACCATCTTGGAGAAAAAAATATCCTAGGGATATTACCCACAAAATGGTGGGTAACAAAGCACACCATCTATTTCATTAAAAGAAAAGGGATTAAATATGACAACAAAATATTTTATTTACATGATTCATATGTGAAAACCAAAAAGAATCTTCTCATGGAAATGGAATTAACAATGATGTTTACATAATAAGAATTTTAAAGAGTGAAGTAAAAGTTGTAAGAAGATTAGATTCCGACAGAGCAGTAAATAAAATGTAGGTTCTAACCCCATACAGAAATTACCTGCATACAAATTCTAAGAACAGAAAATAAATAATGCGAGAGCATAACACATAAAACACATATACACAGAGATTTTCCCCTAGATCCCAAAACAAGGACTACCAACTTGATTTTTCATTATGTTCCTTTCAATGTTACAATACATATATATACATGCTGAAGCATCCAATACCATGGACCGAAAACCAACTCGCCCAAAACCATGTGCGAAAAACCATGCACAAAACCGTAGGTAGGTTCGCCCCACCTAATATAGGGTCCAAAAGAATTTCCCTGTGGCACTGCCCCAAACCCCATAGAGGGGGGCTACCTGCCCCCCTAAAACCCCCTGGACAGGGGGGGCTACCACCCCCCCTCTAACCCCCCGGTTAACTAGGGGAGCTAGTCATGGAAAGAATATAACACAACCCAACATTCTCCCACTTTTTGTTTTCTTTCCATAGGGGGCCACATAAGAGCTTAGCCATTTATCTAGCCCTGCAACACCCATTGTTTCCCTACACCAAGAGAACTTTTCAAAGCTCACAAATTTTGTCAATTCGTCTATAATTTTCTTCAAAGTTTCCACCTTTACCAGCAACACCTTTTTGTCTTCTATCATATCCCTCACAAAGTGATACTGAACATCAATGTGCTTGGTCTTTGAATGGTAAGCAGGGTTCTTTGCCAAGAAAATTGCACTTTGGCTGTCATAGTCTATCCTTATAGCTCCCTGTACTAACCCATACTTGAACACAATATATGCAACCAAACTGCTTCCTTGCTTGCATGAGTGGTCGCCATGTATTCTGCTTCTATATTTGATAGTGCCACTATAGATTGTTTCTTACTCATCCAACTGACTACACCTCCAAATAGGTTAAACACATACCCACTTGTAGATCTTCTCTAATCAAGATCTCCAACCCTGT
>APFE030266195.1:2741-13767 GCA_000404065.3 Pinus taeda | reverse complement strand
TGTTAAGTCTTGTATCTTGGCCAAATTCAGTTCTTTTTCAAAATCTTGGGTAGTTTTCATCAAGGATTCTCCTGCATCGTTATCAAATATGGAATCTCTCTCAAGGGGTTCCTGTTCTTCTGGTTTCCTAGGAGAATATGCTTCTACCTCCTTTTCAAAATCAACAGAATTCCTAGTCCTAGGAACAGACATAATAGATGTATCAATCTCATGCATGGCTAGCTTCCTTGCTCTGGTTCTAGGATAGAGGGGAGAGTTCATCATGCTTCTATCTTATTTCTCTACTTTGTCTTGTATATCAACAAAATGTTTAGTAAAATGATTTTTATGCATAAATTCCTTCCAGTCTAACCCTTTTGCTTTCACCTGATATTCTACCAAGATTTTAATTAACCCCTGATGATATACCTGTGTTGCCTTTGGCTTATTCTCCTGTTTCACTGTTTCAACCATTTTAACAAGACTTTTATATAGAAATATGGCAAGTTTATTATACCATCTCCCTTTATGTGCTGCAGCAATCTAACATGGTATAGATGAGCAATGCTATACTGTCAGTCACAAGTCAAAAATTTCTGAATAATCATAACTAGTTCTCCCCATGGTTCATTGAACCATTCACGGGGTATCCCCTTAGCTCTATCAAAGGTGCCTTTCCTGTTCTTTTCAAGGAAGAAAGTCCAAGCTTTCTCCTTGAAATGCAAGCCCTTATGATAGTTTTCTCCTATCATAGGCAAGTTTAGGGCTTTGGACAAGAACTCCTGGGTTACTGGGATACTGAGTTCACCTACTTGAGTTTTGTCTTGACTGAAATTATTGATAAACTCTTTAGTTATCTGTTCTGAATGACCATTGAACTTCTGGAGAAATCCTATCATGCCCGACTGATATAATTTTTCTACTATTTCTTTTCCCCAATGCTCTATGTGAAATCTGGGTTCTACCCGGTTTGTCATGATTTTTGTGAACCAATAAATGTAATCCTCAGTTGGTACTAATTTCATTTTGACAAGGATAATGATTATTGTTTTTAAATGAAATTGTAAAAGCAATGAGGCTTACCTGCCCTCTCTGATTCAACTTTAAATCTCTGCTGTCTTTCCTCTGTATAGACCTATTTCAATCCCCTGTTTCAAAGCACACCAACCTGAATACCCATGATCAATACACTGTCCCCTGTATGTTGTTTTTAAACAATAAATACACATATAGAATTAACCATGTTTTCCCAAGCAAAATAACATGATTACTGTGTATTTAAATAAAAACATAAGAAAAATTTTTGCTCTCAGCCTCCTCAAACATTCTCTGTGTATTCACAATGGAAATTTTTTTCCTCTCGGCCTTTTAACAGTTCCTCAAAACATTCCTTGTTTATTCCCAATGGAAAAACATGACTGTATAATGCAAAAAAAATTGCTCTCGGCCTCTCAGAAATTCAACAAATATTGACTGCAAATTGCACTGGCCTTTTAACAATTTTTTTTTTTTAAATGACTGTATACACAAGCAATTTATTCTCGGCCTCAATCCACTGCAACATTTGACAAAAACATCACTGTATATAAAAGACTTCAGACACCTTATGAGCCTAGAGGGCTATTCACATGCATTCGGCCTCTGCTCAATCAAATGGCAAACAATTTTTTTTTTTTAAACTCAATCTATGAACCCTCGGCCTCAAGGCACAACCATGCAACGTTGTCTGTCAACAAAAATTTGCAGTCAATACTATGTATTTGAGGACAGTTCTATGCATTTCAATGGCACAAACATATGAGTATATATAAGCGCATAGTGAAATATGGACGCGTTTGACTCGTTTTGACATATGACTACAGTATTCCCCTGTTCCTTTGTGACATACCTCTTGGCATATATCAATGCACATCTGTTATAACTCATATATATACACATAAAATCTTAGTTTAATGCATATGTCAACGTTCTGAGCGGTGCAATCACGTATTCACACCCTCTGTTCTTGTTTGACAGCCGATGACAATGGCGCACTATGAAAATATGTTCCCATGCATCTAATCAAAACTTAGCTTCTCGGCAGACAATAAATACAACCATAGTTTCAACAAACAGTCTTCATAAATACAATCAACCCTTAAGCTCAGCGTTCAACAACCTCTCCGTGTTGGATGCATTAGATTTCTCATTATATAATGCATGCAACTAGTTTGCTGGCCGACTATTATGGTTTCCATGCCAACTCTTATGCATTAAAATTGATTCAATCTTTTCTACGTACTATGATCGGTGAGTTATCCCGGTTTTGCAGTTACCTGGTTGTCACTGGCCGTGTGGGATGCAAACAATACTTCAAATCCCTCCTTCTTCGGTCAGTCGAACTGGTGGCAAAGCAACAAAATCTGTGAGTTAATGGCGAAAACTCATACCTATCTACAGTCGCCGAGCGAAATAAACTCGAGTCTTACCTTGTTTGCTTGCAAAACTCGGCTTCCTCTACTCATACGACTCAGATTTTGCCTTTAAAATCTCCCTCACCGCACTCCTTTCTCTTTTTACTATGTTTCGGCTTCAAACTCGATTTTCTGAGCTATATCAATGAGGAATTGTGGTTTGAACCAGCGCAGGGGAGGTTGGTTTATGACCGTTTCTCTGCTGTACCCTGCATTTCATTGATTGGTGCTGTTATGCGTGGTTACATGGCCGTCCTCATTGACTCAGTCGCCCGACTGATTCATGAGGATGGCCGTATTGGTTGTTTCCTACGCATATCTTCCGCCGCTACCCCAGCCAATAGCCATACGCTGCCTTAACACCGTGTCAAAATTCGTACCTGTGCGTTGGCATGCGTGGTGTTTATGGTCTATCGTTTTATTCATTGCTGCAACGTTTGATTATGGCCACCGTCGTGCCCTTCATTGCAATGATATTTGGTTATTATCATTTCCTTACCTGGCCGCAACACTGCTGTTGATTATTGTCATATGGCTTGTGCATAACTGTGCCGAAAACTATTCCATACGATTTACGCCCAAAGCTTATGGTTTAACTTTATAACCTTTGCACTCGTAAATGTTATATCATAGTTATATCCATAACTTTGTTTAAATCTTATTCCTCCCTGCTATCGTATTGGAATGCTTTACGGTTTGGTGTGTTTGATATATATATATATATATATATGCCATAACGTTGCCATACCATAGTTTCACTTACCAATATCGTTGAACGCTTCGGGCTTCCCTTATATCATCACATATATCACTTGCATTGCACCCGCGGTCCTTTGTATGACTATATTATATGCTATTCATTGTTTGGCTATGCGCTTTAGGGTATATAAATAGGTCTCAATTCTTTTTATAACCCTTTTCTTTTGATATATGCGCACTTTATATTACCATTGCCATTGATATATGCGCATTCCCTTTTGTAACATTATTAGGTTGTGTTTTTTTTTTAAATAATGGTAGCGCCTTATAACCTATAATGTGCATGTTTCATGTTTTATACTTTAGCGCATACTTTATAACATATAACATAGCCTTTATAAATTTAAAAATGACCATTGGGGTCATGTTTTAAAATTATAACCATTCTAATGCTCTGAGTTCATGTGCAGGTACAAGAGTGGTCCCAGTTTGATCTTTTTGCGTTTGATGAAAAATACCTAGGGAAATTTTATGTGAATGAAATGGAATATGAATAGGGAATGTAGGGTATATATGTGGGAAATAAATATCAATGAATATTTGCAGATATTAACTTCAATTAAATCAAAACTAGAAGTTTCTAAAAAAAAATTGAAATTTAAGCACAAAATGGCTTATGAATATACTCCCTTGCTGTTGTTTGTACAGGTGAAATGTACAGGTGCTTCTTGATGCTGTTTGTACAGGTGGAATGTGTTGGATAGATGAAAAGTAGACTTTTTTATTACTGCTTCTTGTTCACTATATTCCCTTGCTCGAATTGTTCAGGTCCCTTTGAATAATATCTTGCTTTCAGATCTCTCTGCAATGATTCCGGTACGATTTGATCTGCTGCAACTAGTTTGCTTCAGGTCCCTCTACAATATTTTCTTCTCAGGTCCCTCTGCCATGCTTCTGGTAGATTGTGTCAGCTCTGATCTGGTTCTGCTGCAACAAGTTTGCTTCAGGTCCCTCTGTAATGATGTTTCAATTCAGGTCCCTTCTGGTTCTGCTGCAACATATTTGCTTCAGGTTCAAAGTGCAAAACACAATCCTTTAGCTGTAACAACTAAAAGCTTGTTGTAGGCCTCTCCCTTGTTGAATGTTTGACTTGTCCTCAAGTCAACTGTTGAGAGGTCCTGCATTGAAATTGGGTAAGAATAGTAAAACAAGAATATAGAATTCATAGAGTCCAGGTTTCCCTGGTTTTCCCCTATGAATTCATGCTTGCTGAGTGCCAGTTGCCTGGTTTTCACTAGCAAACAATTTATTTTTTATGTTTTGATTTTTTTCATATATTTTTTCTTCTTTTTTTATTTATTTTTTATTTACTTTTACTATATTTTTTATGATTTTTCTGAACTGGAAGATGGCATGGCCATTATTTCCAGTCCGGATTCCTGAATCAGTTGTTTCATAAATGTCTCTTTACTAATAGGCTGATGATAGACTTTCAGCCTATGACCGTTGACAACAAATGAGGTGGGATCCTGGTCGATGGTCTTTATCCTCACTGCTCCATTATCAAAGATTTCCTCGATTTCATATGGCCCCAGCCAATGTGTTGTGAATTTCGCTTTGAAATCCCTGAATTTGGAGTCGAATAATAATGCCCAATCTCCCTTCTGGAATGTTTTGGTTTTGATGTATCGATCATGCCATTTCATCCTCTGTTGCTGTACTAATGTTGTCTATTCAATTGCTTGTTGACGATGTTCATCCAATTGGTTGAGTTCCATGATTCTTTGTTGTTGTGCCTCTGTCAGGTCCATGCCCAACTGTGCTGCTAGTATGTAGGTTTGTATCTGAAACTCAATTGGCAATAGGGCTTCTTTTCCATAGACTAACTGGTATGGACTAAAACCAGTTGTATTCTTCCATGTGATCCTATAAGCCCATAATGCATCCTTTAGCTTTTCAGACCAGTCCTTTCTATTCAGCTGCACTGTCTTAGTCATAATATTTTCTAAGACCTTGTTTGTGGATTCTACCTGACCATTTGCTTGAGGGTGATACGGAGTAGACTTTCTGTGCTTTATCTTATATTTTTCTGTCAAATCCCGCACTAACTTTGAGGTAAACTGCGTTCCTTGATCTGTCACTATTTGTCTTGGTACTCCATATCGCACAAAAATTTCTTCAAAGAGGAAAGTAACCACTCTGTCCTCTGTCGCTCTGCTCACTGCCTTGGCCTCTACCCATTTTGTTACATAATCCGTGCATACAAGAATATATCTTTTTCCATTTGACGGTGGATTAATGGGTCCAACAAAATCAAGTGCCCATTGTTCAAATGGCTCAATGAGGACTTGAGGCTTGAGCGGCATTTCATCTGACAAGATGGGTCTCCCTACTCTTTGGCAACTGTCACACTATTTGACATATGCCTTAGAATCCTTGAAGACAGATGGCCAGTAATAGCCCAATTGCAGCACTTTATATGCTGTTCGTTTGTCTGCAAAATGGCCACCACATGGTTCGTCATGGCATGCTCTGAGTATATCTAGTATTTCATCTTCACGCACACACTTTCTAATCATTAGATCTGAACCAGTATAAAACAAATCACCATTTACCCAGCTATATCTAGAACTTTCTCTAACTATTTTCTTTCTTTGCTTTCTTGTAAATTGATTTGGAAATTTTCCAGATGACAAGTAATTTGCAATATCAGCAAACTAAGGGGTTTTTACTGTTATGGCAAATATATGTTCATCCGGGAAGTTATCTATCACAGGATTTGGGTCTTCTGGTGATTGGATGCGGGACAGAAAGTCAGCCACCTGGTTTTCCTTACCGGGTCAGTCTTGGATTGTAATGTTAAATTCTTGCAATAACAGGAGCCATCTTGTAATTCGTCCATTAGTGATGGGTTTGTTCATCAAGTATTTTATTGCTGAATGATCTGTGTGAATAAACACTTGATATCTTGTTATGTAATGCCGGAATTTGTTTACTGCGTGTATAACAACTAACATTTCTTTTTCAGTGACTGTATAGTTTGCTTCTGCAGGTGTCAGATTTTTACTAATAAAGTATATTGCATAGCTAAGAAAATTTTCTTTCTGTCCTAAAGAGGCACCTATTGCTGTATCGGATGCGTCAGTGGAAATATGAAATGGTAAAGACCAATTTGGTCCACGAAGTATAGGCGCCACTGACAGTTTGTCTTTTAAAATTTGAAAAGCATTTTGACAGCTAGTAGTCCATTGAAATTCAACGTCTCGTGCTAACAGTTTAAACAGAGGTTGTGCTATTTTACTAAAATTCTTAATAAAGCGTCTGTAATAGCCTGCATATCCCAAGAAACTTCTTACCTCCTTCTGTGTTGTAGGTGCATCAAGTTAACCAGGACTTGAATTTTGGCTGGATCCACCTTGATTCCTGATGCAGAAATATGGTGGCCCAGAACTATTCCCTCTGTTAACATCATATAGCACTTCTCGTTACTTAATGACAGATTTGTTTCGATACATCTTTTTAAGACTTTTTCAAGGTTGTTGAGGCAATCATCATAGGTATTTCCGTAAACTGTGAAGTCATCCATATACACTTCTACACATTCATGGACTAGATCAGCAAAAATCGCAAGCACTGCTCTCTGAAAAGTTGCAGGTGCATTGCATAACCCAAATGGCAAAACGTTGTATGCATAGGTTCCCCATGGGCAGGTAAACGTAGTTTTGTCCTGGTCTTCGGTTGCTATTCTAATCTGATTGTACCCGCTAAACCCATCCAAGAAAGAAAAATATTTCTTTCCAGCCAGAGAGTCTAGCACTTGGTCTATGAATGGTAGAGGAAAATGATCTTTTAATGTAGCTTTGTTTAGTTCACGATAGTCTACACATACCCTCCACTTTCCATTTTTCTTTGGAACAATAACTAATGGAGAAACCCATTGACTATCCGAAATAGGATAAATGAATCTGACATTTAACAGCTTTTGTAGTTCTTCTTTTACTATTTCTTTCATTGTAGGATTCATTCGTCTTTGCGGTTGTCTAACAAGTTTTAGTTTATCATCAGTATAGATGTGGTGGGTACATGTGCTAGGATGGATTCCTTGCATATCAGTATAATCCCAGGCAAATGCTTTTGAGTATTTCTGTAGTAATGCAATTACCTCTTGTTCTTGTTTTGATTGCAGCTGGTTTCCAATATTGAGAGTTTTACTAGGATATACCTCAATTGTTTTGATTACAGGATTGGAAATTGTGTTTACAGGAAAAATGTTTACAAAAGAATTTTGCAAAGTTGAAATAGTACAAGTTTCCTGGAAACACTGATTTAAAAGGTTATCAACAGCTTCATACTGTTCTCTTCTAAGCTGCTCTGAAATATTCGGTTTTGAAATGAAAAGATCCATCAAATCTTCATTCCCTTCCTCTTCCCTAAAATCAAAGAATTGATTAATACTTAAAACTGCATTTGTTTGCTTGTTTTCCTGGGTTTCAAGTATTGATTCTAAAGAAGTGGTTTGTGCAGGTGAATAGAGTGTGATGTGTTTCTTTTCATCTCCATGCGAGATAATCATACTTCCTGATCTGCACCCAATGAAGGCATTAGCGGTAGCTAACCACGGCCTTCCTAAAATTAGAGGATGTCCTCCCAGATTTGTTTTTGGTTGCAGAATAAGGAAGTCAACAGGATATTCCCATGAATCCAAAGAGACTATGATGTCTTCTATCATTCCTTTCGGAACAACTTTAGATCTGTCTGCTAGTTCTAATACTGTTGAAGTTGTTTGAATGTCGTTTAATTGCAAAGCTTTCATTGTCTCTAATGTCATTACATTGATAGCTGCTCCCAAGTCTATTAATGTATTTGGTACCGAGAAATTATTGATTGATATGGTAACCATCATACCAGGATCAAGATATTTTTCTACAGTAGTTTGTGTAGACATAAGGCTTGCTAGCTTACCAATGACTTGGATTGTAGTGGGATCCTTTCTTTTTCTCCCGGATTTCTTAATGCATAATTCCTTTATTGTTTTAGCATATATAGGTATTTCTTTAATTACTTTTAACAAAGGAATTTTCACATATGCATTCTTTAATTCATCTAAAATATCAAATTCAGGAAGGGTTATTTCTTTTGATTGTTCCACTAACCTTTCAGGGTAAGGTGGAGTTTGAGTAGTGATTGATTTTCCTTTCTGAACTTGTATTTCAGTCTGTGCTTGTTCAGATGATTCTCCCTGTTCAGCTGGTTCTTCTACAATCGGAGGAGAATCCTTTTTAAGTACTTTACCAGACCTTAAATGGACATCATTCAGAGGAAGAATAGAGTAAGTAGGAAAATATGCTGCTTCCTCTACAGTATATGCAGACTTGTCCACTTTATTATTTGGATTGGCCACCGGTTGGGCTGGCAATTGTGTTGGTCTGGGTTGATTGGATGGTAACTGTAACTGTTGTTGTTGTGGCAGCAATGGTGGATTCTGCTGTGGAAATGAAATGGATGGCGGGTATGCGGAATTTTGTTGCGGAAATGGCATAGATGGAGGATATGGAGGATATGAAAATGGTTGTTGGTACTGTTGCTGGTAATGTTGTTGGTATTGTTGAGACTGTTGTGCTTGTTGGTTTCCATAACCATATCCCCGCCAACCTTGTGCAGGTTGTTGTTGATATTGTTTGTGGAGGCCAAGCTTTCCACGGCATAGGAGGGTTCCAAGGATTATAAGATGGATAAGCATAATTTTGTTGAGGAATTTGCTGCTGATTTGGCTGAGGCATTCTAGGTGGCCATGGTCTTCTTGGTGCAACATAATAGAAACCTTCTGCTCCTTGCATTTCATCTATTGAATTATTTTGCAGGTCTTTCAATGTTACACATTGTTCTGTGGAGTGATTACCTGTACAAAGACCACACACTTGAATGCTATCTAAAGGACAGTCTCTCAAAGGATGTTTCTTCTTACATTTGGAACAAAATATTGCTAAGGCTTTCTCTTCTTCTTCCTTTTTCTTATTGGCCTTTAGCACATCTACTTGTGTCCCTAATGTGCTCAAAAGATCTGTTTTGAAATTTTCCAATAGACTTCCTATTTCAGCCCTTGTTATTGCTCCTGCGGCTGATTTCGCTGCTTTAGAACTTGCTTCCCTTCTTCAGGTTTTTGATCTTCCTCTAGAATATTTCTGACATAACTCAACAATTTCATCAAATGGAAGATTTGAAATATCTCCTTTACCCATTACATTTAAAATGTCAAGGTATTCATCCCTTATACCTTTGAGGAAGATTCTGCGAACAGTGTCTTGATTTAGGGAATGTTGTTTAGACTTCTGAAGATTATATGCAAACCGTTCTAAATATTCTTCTAGATTTTCATCTTCTTGCTGTGTCATTCTAAACACATCTTCCTTTGAATCTCTAGATCTCCAATAAGGCTGGTATTTCTTAAGGAAGATAGTTCGCATATCATCCCAGGAAGCTATTGTTTGTTCTCCTAACCCCATAAACCATTTTAAGGCTGCTGCTTTTAATGTTGCAGGAAAAAGACGAAGTTTATGGACATCATTAGTATAACCATATGTTCTACATAAGATATCGAATTCAAACATGAATGAATCCGGATCTTCTGTGGACATTCCATAGAAGTTTGGCAACACAGAAGGTGGAATGTTTTTCATTTTTACTTCTTCTCGTAGTATTGCACTGGTATCTATTATTGGGAAACCAAAAGTTGATTCTTGGTCAGGTCCATCTTCTTGTCTTTTTCTATCATTTTCTGTCTTCCTATCATTTTCATGTTTCCTTTCTTCCTCTATCTTCCTCCTCCATTCTCTTTGTTGTCTTTCATTTTCAGCACTTTGTTCCTCATCATTAAGATGAACGGACCCATGTCCTTCTGCCATTGTTTGAATTGTTTCAATTTCAGGTGGAGGTTCAAGTTGTGGAAAGATAGGAGGATCTATGGATGGAAAAACAAGTTGCTTTCCTTTCTCTTTTGGTTTTCCGGAAGTGGAGAATTTTTGCTTTGTTTCCCAAGCGGACAATGTTTGCCTTTCAATCAAAGTTAATCTTTGACCACTTCTTTGTTTTTCAATCAGCTCTTCAATGATTGGATTACCAGTAACAAGTGTATGTGATGATCCTATTTCTATTTGTGGGGGGTTTTTGATAAATCTACCTTGTGGATCTCTAACTCTAGGCATAAAGAAACATAACTAAAGTAATGAAATGTAACTAATGTTTTTGTTTATTTTGGATTTTATCTTCCTATTAATTATGCCGATATTTGCCTCCCCGGCAACGGCGCCAAAATGTTGAGCTAATTTATGTGACTAAATCAACGCAAGTATTATTATCAATCCGGGTTTGTGAAACTTGGAGGCAAATCCACTATTTGTGAAGATCAAGTATAACTAAACTTTGAAAGATAAATGACAAAAGAAACTAAGGAAAAATATATCTAAAACTCTTAATTCAATCAGCTTAAAAGAGGAAACATTGAAAGAGTTCTTGACTCAAGAAATCTGCTCTCACCTCAGTTATGACTTTAATGAATTAGAGATTATAACCAAAGACTCAAGATGCATAAATCATACATGAAAAAGGCTCTTAACTTAAGAGACATTCAAAGTTTTCCATAATAACTCATTCATCTCAAGATATAAATCTAAATGGAAACAAACTGTTTGCATGTAAATAAAAGAGACTAAATCTAATTCACCATTTCATAGAGAGAATGTCCAACTTGAACACTTGCTTATCAACTCAATTAGATGATGAATAAACCTTTAACAAATGAAATCAATCACTATTCATAGCCATGATGCAATCTGAAATAAGACTTTGAAAAAAAACTAAAGCTATCATCAACCAGATTTGCAATGAAATAAAACTAG
>APFE030266190.1:27469-42770 GCA_000404065.3 Pinus taeda | reverse complement strand
TGTACTTATGCTAGAGTTTTTCTAATCCACCTTGGATTCAACGATTCCTTTGTTACTTGGGTTCTAAACTACATCAAAACTACTTCTTTTTTCTCTACTAATAAATGAGATAGTCTCACCTTTTGTTCATGTAGAAAGAGGGATTTGCTAAGGATTCTCTCTCCCCTCTTCTCTTTTTCTTGGTGGCGGAAGGCCTTATTAGACTAATCGAAGATTAAAAGAATAAAAATGTGTTTGAAGGTATCTCCATCGATCCAAAATGTCACTTTACACATCTACATTTTGTGGAAAACTCTTCATTTTCTCTAAAGAGAATTTAAGACATGGAAATTTTGAATGACTTTCTAGACATTTTATCTAGGGCCATAAGAATGGTCATCAATGGTTTTAAATAATCCATGTATTGGTGGGTTCTATCTAAATATGATGAAAGTGTTATTACAAGAATTATTCTCTACAACTTAAGGAAATCAAGAGTATTTGTAAATATTTGGGTTTTACAATTGAGCCAAACAACTATCTAAAGGAAGATTGGTTATGGATCTTGGAAAATATTGAGAAATGTAGTCATATTTGGTGTAATAGATGGATTTCCTAGGTTAAAAGGTTAGTACTTGTGAAATGCATTATTGAGGTGATTCCATTTTACTGGGCATCGTTAGCATGAACAAAAAAGGGATACTAAAAAAATGAAATAGCTCTCCCTTCATTTTTTATGGGCTAGAAAACAAAAAGACAAGCCTTTTCTTTAGAATAATGGAACTCAATTTCTATTCCAAAATCCCAAGGATGCTAGGGCCTAAAAAAATCTCTTTTGGTTTTTTAAAGCTTTAGCTACAAAAATTGTTTGGAGATTACTCGAGTGAGGTGGACTATGGGCTTAGGTAATGCAATGAAAATTTATTAGTCTCTCCTTAATATTTGTCAAATTCATTGATTTCCTTCATTAAGTAATCACATATATCTAAAAAAGGTTTCACTTAGTTGTGTGAGTTAGTTATAAGATTTTGTTATTTGTAGAGTTTTTTTTCATGTCTTGCATGCAAGATTCTTGGAAACAAGGCCTCCTTATTTTACTAAGATCCATCAATAAGTGCGAGTTATAGGTCCCTCTCTTTCCTTATTTATCAAAACCCTAGTTGCTTCTTTCAATTAGTTTTGTGAGTCAATTATAAAGCCGTGTTGCTTATAGAGTTTGAAATGGCTTTTCATGTTTTATGTGCAAGATTCTTAGAGCCAAGATCTCTTTCTTTTACTAAGATCCATTAAGAATGTAAGTTATAGGTTTCTCTCTTTGATTCTTTATCAAAACCCTAGTTTCTCCTTACTTATTTGATGTTGTAAAACCTTTTTTTTCCAACTAACCTTCTATTCAACTAGTAGAACCCACTATTACAAATGTACCAAACATTTCATCGACCTGTAGATTATTGCATCACCTTATGCAAACTTATGATCTTATCATAAAATGGGGAATACCATGTGGACTTCATGATGAGTCTCAGAAATGATATCTTCTTCCACTCATAATATTTTCTTTTGACCTAGAACCAAATATTAAATTCTACCATTAATACTATAAAGTTTACCATTACCATATGCATGTTTTGCATATGCTCAAAGGTAGATGGATTGCAGTTCTAAACTTCTTTTTGTTTTGCATGGTTAATTTATAAAGAGTTTTGAAATTACTTGTATTGTTAATGATGATAACAATACAAGTAATTTAAGTTTCCTTGTGGTTCTAATATTGGTAAAATAGAGCAAAGAATTGATAGCATAAGACTAAGTCCATAATGACTCTATCTTAGAAGGAGTCGCTAACAGAGCATAAAAAACCATAGATGATAGGAATTTTGACTATGAATTAATCAATCTTGTTAGTCTTTTATTATTTAGGATTTGAGCTAGAATGGATCTATTTCCTTTATATTAATGAATGATGGGATTAACGCCCAAAAGTAGTTTTTATAATAACAAAAAAAAAACTTAGTTTCGTTGGTTGTCTAATGATGTTTCTTGACAAACTTACAATGACATGAAAAATACTTAGTTTTATTGGTCTTCTAATGATGGTGCTTGACAAACTTACAATGATATGCAACCCTCTAATAGTTGAACAAAAAGCGTGGAAGGTATGGAAACTTTGTCGAAGGATATATGATGTCATCAGTTGATTTTCATCCACTTTCATCGGTCTAATTACGATGACTAGAAACTTCCAACCATCAAACAAAAAACATGGTAGGTATAGAAAGTTCATCGAAGGATATCCTCCATTGTCAATCAAATAACACTAACTTTCGTTGATCTTATGGCACTAGGAAATCATCTTTCCATTGGTATTCCAACCATATGGAACGAAGATTATTGGCATTACAAATCCAACAAGTGCTTGTGTCAAGAAACACCTTTTGTCCTCGACAACATGTGTCCATAACTATCATCAAAATTCAAACGATTGTAAAATATCAATATTGTGATTGTACTTGAAATGACATTTAGTGAGACCTATTTTTGTTGTTATAGTGACAAAAAATCATCGAACAAACAAAAAATGACCATCAAAAATTGACTCAATTTCTAGTAGTGTGATCTATAACACCACGATCCCCCTTTTAACCATTTACTAAGGATTTTTTTTTTTCCTTTGAAAAGGTTAGCCTCAAAATGTTTATATTAAATGACCTCATGGTTAAGACAATTTTCCAAGCCTACAAGGAAGAAATGTACATATCTTTCCTCTCAGAAAGGGGTGTAATCTTGGTTGTTCCTCTTGTTGAACTTTGAGTTGGAGAAACTATTAGTTCGTAGATTATTCAATGTGAACCTAAATTTAATATTGACAACCAAGTTAATTCAAATGAAAAGTCTCTAAGTACTATAGGTGGTTTAAATCCAACACATCTAAAATAGGAAAGGAACAAAATATGGAAAGAAAAAGATTAGATCCTGAACATATTTCAAAATCCAAGGAAGGAAATCCTTCAGGACCAGAGAAGTTAGAGCAACAACAATAGGAAGATGCAACACCCATTATTGAACAAGAAAAGGTTACAGAGCATAACCCATGATTTAATCTTAGATAATTATTCAAGATTTGAATGATTCAATTGTTAAAATTCCAATAAGTTCAGCTCAAATGACATAGTGTGTCTCCCTTGCAAGTATTGCAACCCCAATAGTAGTTAATCCCAAGAGCTTTACCTCTTAGTTTCTCAATATTGATCAAGTTGAACCAGTCAATGAGTTAGTAATTTCATAAAAAATTACTACTTTAGTTCTCAATTAGAGGTTGTATTTAAAAGATCTAGGAAAAGAAAAGCAAATCCATCCTTGTAAGAGGTTACAATAGTAGCCAAATGTCCTAATGGAGAACTAGTTGAAGTTGCAAAGGATATTGCATCTTCTTTAGGGGATTTTTGTACAACAAATAAATGGTCTATTAATGAATTTTCTAAGCAGTTAGATCAATCAAAAACTACGATTAGTGCTCTTGAATATGAATTGTAAGATTTGAAAAATAACCAAATTCAAGAACTTTAATGAAACGCCAAAGAGATATAGGAAGGTTTTCAAGTTACTTTAGCAAAAAAAAGGAAAATTATGCCAATGAAAATCATCTAGCTGAAATGTGGTTTCAAAATCCATTAGTTGTAGTAGAAAATATATATGGAAAATAGATAGAGTTGAAACAAGTGCATCTTGACATAATGGAGACACTTAAAAGGGAAATCTTAAAGACATATGTTTTCAATAATCTTGACATCAATATTAAAAGTCAACTGATGCAGGTTAAAGATAAGTTTTGTAATAGAAATTATAAAATTTCCGGTATTTATTATAATCTCATAAAATTGCTGACAATGTCGAGACCCTGGTGAAGGAGGATGAAGTGACATGAGATCAATTCGGAAAAAAAAAATCCTATGGGAGAAGGGAGAAAAACCTGTTAACATCAATAATATTTGTAAGAAAGAATCGGTAAGAAAGTAAAAAATGACATTTGTATCAACCATTTTTTATCAATTTTCAAGAGCTAAGGAGCTTTTGAGACATCTATTTCATTTAGTGAAATCACGTATGTGTTATATTATTCTATTCATCTATGATTTTTAGTGAATGCAAAATTGGAATTTGACAAATAGTTCTATTTGTATGAATATTGTTATACTTATTGTGATTTATAATTGAAGTAAGTATTTATGCTCATCAATTCATTTAGCTTTAGATTATCTATGAAACTTGAATTAATCGTTTTTCTATCTAATATTTATAGTTTAAGTTATAAATTGCTATCAGTATATATATAGTTATTTATTATAGTGTATGTCAATAATATTATATAATAATAAAAAATAAGTTAGATTTATTTAAAGTTTCTTTTTCAGACATATTTTCCCTATTCACTTTGGTTGAGTTTAATTTTCATTTCACAACAGGACTACCATCCTAACCATTATCGCTACAATTTGGGTAGTTCCTCCTTCTTCTATACATCATGTCGGAGTAGCCTTAGGTAGAAATTATTTTATATATTATATTATATATATATATATTATAGTAATATATATAATATATATGGGATTGGTAGTTCTCCTCCTTCTCCTTCTATCAATATTGGGATATAGTTAGAGTAATCTATGTATATATATATATATATAAAAGAGTAATTTTAGTTTAGGTGATTATTTTAGATTAGTTTAGATAGAGATAACAGCCTTATATAATAATGACCTTCACCGCACCAAATGAGTTAGGGTTTAATTGAAATGTTGATTGGATAGTATCTTTGTTACAGGCAAGAATTTTTCTATTTGTCAACAACTTCCTCCCACAATTAAACAGGTATTATTAATACTTAATTTTGGTAAGTATTTATTTAATGTGAAAATATATTTTTTAATATTAAACTTTTCTTAATTATATTTAAATAAGCGATGAAACATAATTTAGTAATTTTTAATTTTCATATTCATTTAAATTTATTTCAAACTTACATACATAACTTTTAAAAAATCTTCATAATTTATAAGGGAAAATATATATTTTTAGTTTAATTTAATTTTAAATAACATTTATTATTTTATATCTTGTAAACTATTTCTAGAATATATATATTATTTTTTAAATCATTTTATATAACTAAGTTAATACAATTATTTTTGTAAGTTGTCTGATTTCTCTAGAGATTATATCAGGTTTGACTTGTGGCTTGAGAAATAGCCACCTAGGAGTATCTAAGTCATCAAAATCACCAAGGAATAACATTCAATCTGGCTAAACCAACCCTTAACATGCCTGGACTTTTTCCCATAGAATTTGAAAATGATGACCATCACATCACAGAGTGATTTAATAGCACACCACATTACCATATAGCACACCACATTACCATCTATTCTACCTTGCAAAAAAAATAAAAGTAAAAATACATAATTATTAAATTTTTGAAATGTTAAATACTAAAATTTAAATAAATTCAGAAATATAAATATAAAACATTCAATTTATTTATTATTATTTAATGATTAAATTTATAAAATTAAAATTCTGAAAGAGTTTTTAATTTTATAAAACCAAAAATTAAGCATAAAACAAGCCAATTATATCCGCTCATTTAACAAATCATATCATAAATATATTTTACAATTGGAATTTCATGAATTTTTTTAAAACAACACTTAGCCTATATATTCAATTCACAAATCATAAATGTATTAGAAGTTAAACACACCAATGCTAGAGTGGTCTGTGTTAGAAAAAAATGTTCTTGGTGAACTACATCATCATATAATGGCACATGCCTATAATGCAATCTAGAAATGATTATATTCAAAATAAGAATCAAACATAAATCCAACAATCTGCAATCGATTATAGTGCTAAGAATAAAGCTTTCGATATGCTTTAGGCGAGCTACAACAACCAAGATTCTTGTTTACATGCGTGAAATTAATTAGCAAGTAGTTTATTCATAAGCATGATATCTGAATCAATATGAAAGTAATGTATTATGATTGCATTAAGAATGTTAGCAACAAAAGCAAAACAATAGACACAAATTATAGTAAATTACTAACCACTAATGCTAATAATAGTTCTAGGCTAAGAAGGGGGCCTTATCTCTTTAGTCAAGGTATTGGAACTAGGGACATAGGGGAAATAGGGGAATTAAGGGAATAGACACAACAATATTGATATATTATTGGAAAATATTTCAAAATAGAGTTTCTTATAGCAATAATTCATCCTCCTCCTGCTCGTACGTTGTAGCAATTTTTATACATGAAAGATACATCTTAATTTTAGAAAATAGATCATTGAACACTCATGAGACTCAAATTGTTCAACCACCAATTTGTCGGTATGCAAATTGATAGAGGGTTGTTGACATAGAGTAACTATGTGATGACCAATTTCTATAGCTATAGCTGGTGCATTCATTAACCACTAGATTTACTATACAATTTAACAAGAGGAATCATTAGTGGTGGCCAAGTTGAATGATTGTGGACTAATTTTTCGGTGGCAACACACATCGAATTAGTTGGCTGGACAACTTTGTCGTTGAATGGGAGTTTTCGCATCAATGGGAAAGAGTGCGAACAACAGGGAGCTAGCAAATTTTCGCAATGGTAAGCTATGAGTTGTTGCAATGGCCAACCATCATATTGCTGCAATAGTGACTAACGAGTTGCCATCACTGTGAATCAAGGAGTTGTGTTGGAGTAGTATGCCTAAAATTTGCAACAACTAGTACTTGCTATGCTTGTGTCCTGCACGTTTTGGTTAGTATGAGAAGGTAATCATCTAAAACACACGAGAATATACACAAAAATGGCATAATTGTAGAATTTCCATACCTGAGCAAAAGTATGATGATATGGGTGGAAATGAGATAAAAATGGAATGGAAATGGGAAAAAGGTTATGTCAATTGTGGGTGTCTTAGTTTCTGGCCTCATTTTTCTAGTTTGCTTTCCTGTGGTTGATCTTGCTAGCCCTTTGGGATCTTTTCTCTTTTATCTTTACCATTCTACGGGTAGTTAGTATTGGTTCTACTTTTTTTTCTTCATGAAGGAATTTATCAGTATTGTGGGGTCAATTTCTTGTTTTGTGTTATGTGTGAGGGTTCCTTGTCTTTGGTAATTCTCTCTAGGTGGCACCTAGACTAGCCCATCTACTTCATGAGGTCATGGGTTCTTCTAGTAGGAATGAGATTTTCCAATGTTCAGCTTGAGCAGTGTGTGTGGGTTTTTATTGCATCATGCCTATCATGTTATGGTTTCCTAGGAGGTTCCCAAGTTAAGTAAGATGGGGGTGTCCCAAATTATCAAGGGGCATATGTAGTTGCACAGGAGCACCTCCCTGCACTCTAAGGGAAGTAGGGTTGAGAGAGTTATTAAACAAGCCCAGAAGTGCTTCCACAAAAATACTTGTCGTGACATTTAGGCTAAAATCAAATCCTCGATTAATTATTTCAAACAAAGACATCAACAAACCATAGCCTAAAATATTAAAGCTAATTTTTAAATTTCAGTTGATGATATTGGGTTCTCTCAGCCTAGGGAGATTAAGGTATTCAAAGCAATGGAGTTTTATTGGTTGGCAAAAACTTTAGCTGCCATTACTCTAGAAAAACATAAATTTTATGAACCTAAATTAATTAATGGGTTTAAGAGATTGGAGACTAAATTCACCATACATTGTTCGGTTGTCTTTGGTCTTAGCTTTAGATTTTGTTGTCAAGGATCTGATAAAAAGGAAGAGACTGTAGAGCTCCTAAGTACATCTAAATTTAATGGATCCAACTCAAATTCTTTCATCATAAAGGATGACCTAAAGGAACAAAATCCATGTAAATGAAAATGACAAGAGGCCTCCCCTTAATTAGGCCCTCCTCATATGCACTCGTGATTTTTCTACATCAGAATGTATTTTTAACTTATTTTACTTATGTACTTGTCATTTCACAATTTTGATGGTAATCTAGCTCTTTATATGACATAGTTGGGTTTACTAAGATACATTTTGCATAACTCCATGGTCCAATTTGTTTATCAGGTTGGATAATTGGTTGAGGTCTCATTTCCATTTTGGAAAGCTTCAACAAACTATGCATGCACTATTTTTCACAGTGTAAATTAAGTCAACTTACATAAAAAAAACTAAGAAGTATATGTTATTGTTGTGTGTGGTTAAATACCAGTATAGATCCATCTTAAGCATGGATCCAACATGCACCAAGAGGGATAAAATCTCAAGGGAAAGCCTATCTTAGAGTGTAAAACTTGGAAAAAAGGCATCTCTCTCATCCCTTGATAGATCCCAATGAATTTGTAGTGGTCCTCTCTCTCCATATATATACAATGTGTAATTTTTTATTCTTTATTATTTTTTTGAATGATATATAGAGTGCATAACTTGAACTTATAAGTCCAATAAATCTTTGTTGGATTCGAGGGAAAATTGACAAAATTATAGTACTTAGAAAAGGGCCAAAATGTAGAATAATGAGATTTATTCACACATTTTAACTATAAAAAAATGTTTTTTTCCAATTTCTTTGTGTGTGTTGGCAGAATTAGTAACTACATTGTCCTACTACTCGCATGACATGAAGCCAATTCTTTTCTGTTGCCACTATAATCTCCAGGTGCAATTGCGACATGAGGTCGATTCTTGTAAGTTGCCACTATAATCTCCAGGTGCAATTGCACAACCCATGGTGCACGGATAAACTGAGGTTTTCCCTCATGACCTACTCAATGACATGAGGCCAATTCTTGTATGTTGCCACTATAATCTCCAGGTGCAATTACACAACCCATGGTGCACGGATAAACTGAGATTGCCCTCATGACCTACTCAATTCTGTTGCCACTATAATCTCCAGGTGAAATTGCGACATGAGGTTGATTCTTGTATGTTTCCACTATAATCTCTAGGTGCAATTGCACAACCCATGGTGCACGGATAAACTGAGGTTTTTCCTCATGACCTACTCAATGACATGAGGTCGATTCTTGTACATTGGCACTATAATCTCCAGGTGCAATTGCACAACCCACGATGCACAGATAAACTGAGGTTTGCCCTCATGACCTACTCAATGGCACGAAAAACATAAAAGCTTGTTGGTTGGCCAACATACCACACCCCTAAGAGCTAACAATATATAATATATACATAGCTAACATTAAGATATTTTGTATAAAATGTGCATTGAGATATTTAATCTATTAACTATATTGTCAACATTAAAATATTTTTTTTATTAATAATATATTTTTAGGTATACATCAATATTACTTAATCCTACATATTAAACTATTTTTATGATAATCCACATTGAAATTTTTTTCATCGTTATGAATATTTTCAAATTGTCTATAACTTAATTTATATAAAGAATTGAATGAATTACACATCTCTCCTTATTATTCTTATAAGAAATACATGTATATTTTTTATTTTTACTTTTTACTTTTTCATTTTATTTTATTTTATTTTTTATTTGGACATTTAATATTTATTATATACAACATTAAAATACTTTTTTTTAACATTTTCTCCTATTTATATATAAAAAAGTTGATATCAACATAAAATAGTTAACATAAATGAAGTTAATACCTATAGAAACCAGTTATTTGAATCTTGTGTTGAAATATTATTGAAAAGTGTAAGGTTTAAACATCGTACTCACACTTTTTTTTACTTCTAATTACTTTAAATCCTTTTTAATTTGATATGAAATTATATTATGTCATGTAGACATTAAAATATTGTATTTATCACTCAGAGCGACCATAAAGATGTTGGACATATTGATGTTTTATACTTTAATTAAAACTAACTAAACATGCATATTCATTTTTATTTTTTTATTATAGATGATATTATTTTTCTATTGATAAAGTATTTTATTTTTTATTTAAAGAAAGACACATGTCAACTCCATGTTGAACATGGATGCAATCAGGGATTACTCTTATATTGATTATAGAACGTACTTCTTTGCACAACAAAAAAATTAATATTACCTTACCTCTTAATTTTCTCACATTAATTAAGATAAATAATATTATTTTAAATTAAATCAAAACCTATCAATATTATTTAATACTCATAAACATATAATTAATTAACTCATATTTTCCTTTATAAGATTTTATATTAATTTAAATATTAAATTTTTAATGTAGAATATATAAATAATTACCATAATATTGATCTAAACCGTAAATAAAATTATATACAACCCAGCATAACCATTTAATTTGAAAAAGAGTAATGCCTTTTAACCTATAACTATTGATTATTGAATTTATAAATTTTTAAAAACTTAAATTTTATAAAATATAAATATAAAAAATATTTGTCTAGAGGCCTCCCTTCAATTTGCAGAGTCCGATGGGTATCCTCCTTGCTAATAACATGGGTAATAACTAGATGATTGGGTGAATCATGTTATTTCCTCTTACCCTATTGACGATTGCCATGATTTTTTTTGTTAAGGTTGGAAAATAACATAGAGAAAAGGAATGAGAGTGTATAACATGTGTGGTTAGTTAAAAGAAAGAAAGAAAGAAAGAAATTATTTTAATGTCTACGATGTTAAAGATAGTTTATGGGACAGATTGCTTCTTCATCTACTTGATAGCTTATGGGACAGATTGTTTCTTCATCTGCTTGATGTATTCGGCCTTTTTCTGTGAAGCTTCACAATAAATGCTCCCAACTTCTAGACAAACCCCTCGCTAAATAGATTATCCCAAGACCTAGTTGCCAACATATCTGCATAACTTTCTTTGGTGTCTTTGAAGGCCTCACATTCTAAAATGAAATGTTTTTCTGTTTCCACTTTTACGTAAGAACAAAAAATGCATACCATTTCCTCCCACACTTCTTTTGGCCTTTTCCAGCACCATGTTTCACATCTCATTGCATCTTACACTGGTGACTACTGCCATGACTTTCTTGTTAACATTGGAAAATAGTGTGAAAAATAATTTGGTTAAAATTGTAAAAACTCAATAAAATAATATAAATTCAATGTATTTTAAAGCATTTTAACTGTAACGCTAAAATTGTTGTTTCGGGAAAAATAAAAAATAATAAATAACTTAAAAGAATGAAAATAATTTGAGAAAAACAAAAAATATTTAATATAACTTTATGGTGATTTCATGAATAAAAAACATAATTTTTTATGTAAATCTAAATGTTAAAAAGTAACCTGAGAGAATGAATAGAGCTGAGGAAAACAAAAATATTTATGGGACTATGAGAGTTAAAGTAAATGTTGATGGGAGAATAAGTAAAACGCATCTGTCACATGCTGGGGATGGTAAGGTTACCGATGTTGTGGTGGTTTGCTGTCTAATTTAGGGGAAGATATTAACATTCTCATTAATTAAAGATTATTGAAATGTAGACGGTTGGTTTATGCAACCCCATCTATGTTGTTTATGTTTTGGACGTTTGTGTGTAATTTATTGGAGAGTGTTAACATTCTTATTAATTAAGGCTTACTAAAATGCACTTTCTATGAAATGTTTTGGACGTTTGTGTGTAATTTATTGGAGGAGTGTTAACATTCTTATTAATTAAGGCTTACTAAAATGCACTTTCTATGAATTTTGTTCATGTAACGCATATTTTTACGGCATGTAATGATTTTTTTATATTTATTTCATTATGTACATTCATGATTGGGAAATAGTGTTTGTTACAATTTCATCGGGAATATATAATCTTTCCATGTGCTGTGTCTATTATGACATGGGTTGATATGAATTTTTTTTAATTAGTTAATTTGAGATAAATTAAGTAAAATAACATAATTAACTTACCGCTCAATATTAATTTTTGGTCTATGAATACTAATATGAACATTTTAACATATTTTATGATAGTTAAATTTTTACCATCCACTTAATAATTATTGATAATTAAATTAAAGTTCTAGAAGGTCTATTCTGAAATAAACATGCCATATATATATATTCTAACTATGAAAATGCAGATGAGCTATTAAATATAAAGTTATGCTTGTGTCAAAATGGTGAATTGATAGTTGATTCACTTGTGGACTATTCAAATCTATGTGCAATATTCTCACCCTTTGATTAGTGACTTTTTGGGCCAGCGAAATCATGATGTTAATGGGTTTCTATATTCTTAGGCCTCTAGATTCTCATTCAATTATGTTCTTCTTTTTGCGAATGATACCTCTTAAAAATCTCTCTCATATGAAAGGATTCAAATGGTAGGTGGCATTTAAAATCTAGGTTTTAAGTGGTGGATGGCCATTGATAAAGGTGGTTGGAGATAGGATAGGTCATATCATAGTTATGGATAAATTTTTTTATCTCTCCTACAAAGATCTATTGATAGGTTCTAGTTGAACTTGAAGTGCATGAGGGTTTATTTGAGTCTATTGAGTTAACTTTTAGTAGATGCTCATATACTCATAATATCAATTCTATCAATGTGATGTTCCAATGTGCTCTGTGCCATAAGGTGGGGCGTGTTTTATAATATAGTGAGGCTTAAAAAAAAATGGATTCCAAAGGTAAGAAAAGTTGATGTTAATGAAATTGAGCAACAACCAGAGCACAAAAAATCCTTGGAGAAACCATTGGAGAGGAGGCTAGAGATGAATGCATATGGTTATGAATTTGGTGTATTTTTTCTCTGAATGGAATATTTTTGTTTGTGAATACCATTTTATTGTTGTTATTAAGGAAGTGGGGGAGGGTAGGTGGGGGGATGACGGGCTCCTTGCATGCTATACAACTTTTTCCTTTGTTAATATGTTAGAAGTTTCTTTAGATGTTTTCTAGATTGTAACTAACCCTATTGATGCCCAAAAGGAGCATTCCCTTTTCTATAAAAGGTCTCTTTCTAATTTGTTGATTTGTTCTCTTGATTATTCCAAAGTTGTTGAAGGTGATCATCTTGGGTTTAGGGGAATTATTTCCTTTTAGTTTCTTGGGTTGGGTTCAGATTATTTACCCATTTTAGAAGTCTCTAAACCTATCAACAACTTTGGAGCTTTGTTTGCTTGGGAGTATGGTGGTTAACTTCATGGATTATTCTTTACATCCTTTTCAAGGGGTTTCAAATTCCCTTTAGTAAGTGATACTCCTTGTATTCTATTTCAAATGTTAGAGAGAGAAGCCTTTGGGAATTTTAACCAAGGAAAACTTAGCCTATTTGTGACATGATTACTTATAGGGGTTTGATGAAGACAAGCACATTTCTATCCTATCCTTTGGTCAGGTGAAATTCCAAGATAAAAAGGGCTCAATAATGAGACATTCAAGGAGGAAAACAAGAGTCTTAATCCTCCATTACTGAGGTCCTTACAATAGCTCAAGTCCCTCCCTCAATCCTTAAATGAAGATACTTTCTCTTAATTTCCATGAGTTGGGGATCCAAACCAAGAAAATGCCTCAAAACATTAATCAATTCAATATGATCCAAACATGGTTTTGGTGCAAGAGATGATGGGAAAAGGAGATATTAGATGTGTCATATTGAAATTTTTGTTCAAAGGCTGGGATATTCTAGTGGTTAATGCCACTATTTTTTAGAAAAGTATTCTCTCTAGTTATAAGGATGACATTGGGCTAATTATCTCTTTTTCCAATCCCTCAGGTTTGTTTAGATAGGTGGAAAACAAGTTCTTTGGGAAGGTCTTCAATATTATTAATATGAATGGGCCATATGATGGTAAGGCTTAATTTTGGGAGAAGGTATTCAATTATTCTCTATTGATCACACCTAATTTTCTTTTGGGTGGGAATATGAAATTCGCATTGCATGGAGACAATAGTTGCATTTATCTACCCATTTTTATCCTTTAATTTATTTTTTTACAACTTCTTTGGATGAAGCACATATTATTGACTTGGTTCTATAGGAAATTAAGCTCACTTGGGTAAATGATAGAGAAAGGATGGAAGCCATATCAAAGAGGTTAGATTAGTTCCTTTCGCACTCAAAATTATGTGGATACATTGGGAAGTTTTGAACTTGGGTAGGAAAAGCCAAGTGTTTAGACCATTTTTCCATTGCGTTAGGGTTTTATGAAAGTGTTAATAAGGAAAAGTAACCTTTCAACTCAATATGTCTTGGTCGTTGGAAGATGAATTCAAGAAATTCACCTTGTTCTTTCCTATAATTGTGTGTTCCCTAGCTTGGAAGGTGGGGATTAAGTTTTGAAGTGTATGTTAAAGTTGATGTCATAATGGGTTGTAGTGTGATATTTCTTCATAAGATATTTTTCATTTTTTATAATAGATTGAAAGGGATACACATTCTACAACTGTGGATCCCATGTCCACTACTTTGTGGAAACAAGGGTAGCTCTTTGCTGAACCACTTAGGTTTCCAAAGGAGTGGAATCCACGATGGGATAGATTTGTGTTTTACCTTATCAACACTAAATCCCCCAAAACGTTTATATGGATTTTAATGCTTTGAGTGGCATTTACAATGCTTGACAAGGGTACTAGGGTCATTATCTCTAATTGAGTACTGGGTAGATTGATGGTGGAGGGTCGCATAGATGTTAAATGACCCTCTAAAAAGTTTGTTTTGATGTGGTTGATTCTTCATGGAAATGTTTTAATTTGGGATGTCTTGCAAAAAAAGAAAATTTCATGGGCTACGTATACGATACCTCTGCAATTTTAATAGTGAAAACCTTCAACGCTCATTTGTTTAATGTTTACCAGGGAAAATTTTAAGAAACCCCCCGAAATTATATGTATAATAAATGGGTGAATCCCCATGGTACATATAAAAGTGTACATGATATTTTTTTCAATTATATAATATGTATATATAATTTTTTGGGGAATCTCTTATTGAATTATAATTTTTTGCTAAATCTTGGCGAATTTTTCACTAAATTATAAAGCATTGTAAAGTCATTGCGAATAATGTTACTTCTCAACATAGTGTTTTGGTGGCTAAGTCAGTGATGCTATGTTCAAAGTGTTCAACACCTTCACAAGTCATCTTGGAAAAGTTCGAAGGACCATTAATCTATGTGACATTATTTCCCTACCCACTTGTTTCAAGTTTTGGGCTTGTTCATTTTTGGGAGATTTTTCTCCACATGGTGAGTTGTAGTAGGGTTGGTTTTGTGGCATTTGGGGGACAATTAGGTTGGTTAGGAGTTATTTTTTGAGATAAATCTCAAACCCTTATCGTGACTAGTACTAAAAATTAGTGTAAGTCAAATTATTGCACAAATAACTATTAATAATTAAATTTAAAAT
>APFE030266190.1:0-10324 GCA_000404065.3 Pinus taeda | reverse complement strand
GGAAGGATAGGTATATATGAAGAGACGGAGAGTGTGTGTCTAGGGGTGTGAGATAGAGAGACAAAGAAGGAGAGATGGAGGGAGATATTGATATAGATGGACAAGGGAGAGAAATGGAAGAGAATTACTTGCACTATATGCATTGATTTCAGTGTATAGATGTTGATTTATAATCCTATTTAATTTCTTGCATTATATGCATTGATTTTTGTGTAGATGTTGATTTCTAATTCTATTTTGTTTTTTGCATTAAATGCATTGATTTCATTAAAGATGCTAATTTCTAATCTTGTTTGGTTAATCTTGCATTCGATGCATTAATTTCTGTGCATTGATTTCATTGTGGATGTTGATTTCTAATCCTATTTCATTGCTAGCACTAGATGCATTGATCTATAGATGTTTATTTCTAATCCTATTTAATTGCTTGCAGCATTAGATGCATTCATTTCAGTGTAGATGTTGATTTCTAATCCTATTTGTTTGTTTGCATTAGATGCATTGATTTCAGTGTAAATGTTGATTTCTCATCCTATTTGATTACCTGCATTAGATGCATTGATTTCAGTGAAGATGTTGATTTCTGATTTGATGTAACTAGATGTACAGTGTACATTAATTTGAAGGTAATTATTTTAAACATTATGCGTTAATTTCAATGTAAACACAAAAAAGCTATTGATGACATGCATTATGACTAAGCTTTTGTAAATAACCTCAAACAAAATAAAATCGAATAAAACTTTTATTTGTAACTTTTACATCTCCACATATTTTAAAATTGAGTATAAATTATTTAAATCATATTTGAGTTTTTTAAAATTGAATAAAATTTATTTATATCATAAGGAATTGATTGAAATACATGGATAAGTACTTGTAAATTTAGGAAAATTGATAACATTATATAAAATTATAAAAATGTTGTCATATATTGTTTTTTGACTTATATATTAAATTTCAATATGATCAACTTATATCATTTTATGACTAAGCTCTTGTAGATAAAATCAAAATAAATAATACTAAATAAAACCTATTTTTTGTTTACATGGCATCTTTTAAAATTAAATAAAACGTATTTCAATCCTATTTGTCTTTTTTAATTGAACCTTGAGATAAGAAAATGATTGAAATACTTTAAAAAGTTTTCTATGCAATGTTATATGGGTGGGTCACAAAAATTTTTCATATATATAATATAATATATATATATAATATATATATAATAAAATAAATGGGGTGACTTTATAATTCAATTAATTTATTTTTAAATTGATTGTAAATAACATACATGTTGATTCCACTAACGATACTTTCTACAAGCCAATATGAAGTATGGTTGTAATTTTTTCCATTTTCAATATTAAATTGATACATGATATATTTTAGTTCATTTAAGTATCAAAGTATATATATATATATATATATATTATATATATATATATATATATATATCTATATATATATATATATATATATATATATATATATATATTTATATATATAAAATGGGTGACTTCATAATTCAAATAATTTTATTTTTAAAATTGAATTGTAATAACATACATGTTGATTCCACTAAACGATACTTTCTACAAGCCAATATGAAGTATGGTTGTAATTTTTTCCATTTTCAATATTAAATTGATACATGATATATTTTAGTTCATTTTAAGTATCAAAGTGACTCGCATCATAACTTAAAATTGTACTTATTTTCTTAGTCTATGAAACTAGAAATCAAAATTGTTATATTTTGTAATAAAATTTATAGCATATACAAAAAAAAAAAATAGTGAAATAATTTTAATAGATCCATAAGCTTAAAAAAATAATGAACATCCATAAACAAGATTAATAAAAATCCATGAACTGAAATAGTGAATGTATCAATAAATTGTCCATATGAAAATATACACCAATTACAAATATCACATGAACATCCAGAAACTGAAATAATAAGCATCCATAAACTAAAACAATATTAATGTATATCCCTAAACTGTCCATGTATGAAAATATACAAAGTTTGTATAACATGTGAATGTGCCCTATGAAATGAGCCTGAAAATATACAAACTGTCCACTCTAAGTACCACCAGAACTCCTATTTGAGTTCCATTGTGCAAAGTAAGTGTCCATAAGTTGGTATTGCAATATAACACATTCAAACTCAAACTAATTAGATCATTATTTGTACAAAATAAAAAAAAAATATATGGAAATAAATGATTTTGAACCACATTTTTAGTTACATATACATGAATCAACTAACCTCAATCGAGTCCAAATGCAAGTCAAATAGGATGGGGGTCTGATGAATCTAGGTTTGGTGCTCCCCTGCATGTGCCTCAATGATTGGGGCCTACATTGATGGAATTGCATCATTAGTGCCTCTAAACCTAAATCCCCACTCACGTGTCCACATAACAACGACATCAACAACAATATTCATATGGGGATATGTACACATTGGAAAGGACAAATTATAATTAGTCTACAAATTAATTAGAATATATATATGTAACTTAAAAATAGAAAATGTTGAAATATTTGGAATAACAAAGTTCACCTCAATTGTTGGTCTATGTGGTTGTACATAGAGACTCTCCTCCATATGAGTGTTATGAGGTGGAGGTGGAGGAGAATCCATGAAAACATGCTCTAGTGGAGGATGGTCTGGATAATCAACTACCCCCTCGAATGACCTCATAAGCTCATCTAGGTAGTTGGATTGTTTCTACATGTTATCATGAACTTACTAATATAAATGCAATCTAATACAAACTAGAAATTAATATAAATAACCATGCGTAATTTGACAATAAGAGTCAATGTTCATATATATATATATATATATATATATATATATATTATTATATATATATTATATATATATATATATATATATATATATATACATGTGTGTTGTGTGTGTGTGTGTGTGTGTGTGTGTGTGTGTGTGTGTGTGTGTACCTAGTCTGTGTCACGCCAGTCGTGCACCCTCCATGTCTCACAAATGAAATCACGATACATACATGAATTTGTCAAAAGTTGGTCAATGGGTAAACTTGTGAAAAATGCATCATCATATAAGGGCATTGACGGGTCATGAGATAATTGTGGTGGTCTCCTAATATCTCCATCCATGCAACATGTGCATTGGCCAATGACATTTGCATGTTATCTGCAATAGTCTCCCTAATCTCACCAACAAGTTGCGACAAATCCTCTAGCTTTGTCAATAATACCAAGATCTGAGATGGTAGTGGCAAGAATCTTGGAGGTGGTGGTACATTCCTAGGGTCCTTACGAGCCTTCTCGTGCTTATAGAAACGTCCTCAGCCAGGTACATAATAAGGAGATCCAGTATCAATGTAATTCAACCTCATATGTAACATGAACTCTACATATAAATGCTTGGAAAAATAAAAGGTGACCTGATCATGGTGGGGGAGTTGGCCCCAAGCTCCAATGAATCGATCATACACAAAGGGGTCGCATCAACATTCCTAAAATATTTCAGTGGAATCAGACCTCTATGTCTAGTAAGGTGATCAGGAGGGATGTTGAACAACTCCCCATGAACATCAATGTTCTTGGTGGCCTCTTTCACCACCTCTCAAGTATGTAACAACCCTGAAATTAAAACATGCAACTAATTACATTAGTCATGTGATTTATAATCAATATGCAATTTATCAACTATTTAACATCGAATTTCGGGAATATGAGCAGAGACAACTTACCTGTGTCGATGGTATTCCTTACTTGTTATTTTAGAGTTGAACGCTATTTGAATACTGCTAACTGCAACAAAGTTTTGGGGAGGACTCTCCACCCAACCATAGGCTCAATTGCACAAAATCTTGCTACAACTAGCCACCCCCGAGCCCTCAATCAACGTACTAATGCCAGGGAATCCTTTGTCTCACAACACTTTTCTCCCGAGAATGGATGATGGAATCATGGAATGACCTCTCATCTTCCTCACCATCTATTAAATAGAGCAAACATTGGAAGGGAACCGCATGCACACACTCCATGTGTCAACATGAAACTTTTATTTCTTTATTTTAAGTTTACCTTAATTTAGTAATTCTCTTAGTATAATTCTTTCTTATTTTATTCCTATTTACTTTTTGATAACTTTACTCATTTTTACTATTTTTATAGTTCTCTTAATTTAACTCTTTATTATTTTATTTTACTTTTTGTTAACTTTACTTATTTTTACTATTTTTACAGTTTATTTTTATTTATATTTATTTAGAACTCTAGTAATGTTATTTATTATTTTATTTATTTATATTATTATTATATTTTTTTCATTAATTATTATTTATTTACTATTATTATATTTTCTTTTATTGTTTATCATTTATTTTCTTATATTTTTATTATTATATTATATTATTTCTTAGTTCTTATTTCTATTATTATTAGGGGACATTACATACTCCCCCTCTTTAAGGAACTTCATCCCGAAGTTAAGTTGAATTATTTAACATTTTATTTATTTAGTTATTTATTACTTCATGTTTGCCCTACACCCTCTGCTGAAATAGTATAACCAGCAAGCATCGAAAGTTTTCACAACACCTAGGAAATATCAAGGAATCTCTATCCTTTTTACCACTTTCGTAACCAGGCATAAGCCTCCCTGGTCTATATCCTAGTCCAAGGTTGGTCCTAAGGCTCGTGCCTGACTCAGACCTCATCTGCCCCAAGGCAGGCATCCGGTACAGTACTCAATGAGTCTGAGCATCTCGCAAGGGTGGCCCACTCCCTCCACAACTACTAAGGCGCACAGCCCCAGGCATCGAAGTCCTTACACCCCCACCAAACTTTGGCATCCCAATCCAATACTGGGCACCTAGCCTATAATATCAAGCACTTGGCCTCCTCAAGATGGTCCCATAGCCCCTCAAGAGCTATCCATCAAGAGCTATACAAAATAAAAGGAACCACTAGCATATGTAGTGTTGATTGAGTTTGTCCCCAGCCCATATGGTGTTACATATTCTCCCTTGCAAGTATGGGCTCCCACGAGATCATTAAATAAACCAGCCCTCTCGGCCCATTTGTGGAGTTCTTGTCAGTCACCACATCTCAACATGCAACCACTGCATTAGTTATAACTATAGTATCACAGAAAATAATCCACATGTCAAGTCTTACGTGTCATCATGAGAACATAACATCATTGTTATCACAAAATTATGCAGGTCATAACTCTACATACAGTTATCACATGCTTCACATCATAATATCCATCCAAAGTTATAACATCAACATTCGACATTAAATACCTATCATCACGTAGTAAATGAACATGTCAATATACCTCAACATAACATCATAATGCCTATGCATATCATAATCATCATCAGCATACATCATCACTATTGTAACAATTATAAGAACCACACATGCATCATTATCCTCATACCATCATATCACAAAACCTCATCCAACATTATACTCAACATCATAACAGTTAATTAAACTATAACTGAAATCATAGTGTACAATTTAGATGTATCATAAAATTTAAACAATAAAACATGATTTAGATGCTCCATAAAAGTATTTGTTTGAGCTAAGTAAGCACTCCTAATTAGTTCACCACACATTTTTAATCAAATAGATAAGGAATGTCATTAAAAATAACATCTACATCTTCCCAGGTAGTGGACCCTGGGCTATATTGGTCCCACTGGACCTTGACTTGCTCAAACTCACAATTCCTGAGCCGACAAACCTGACGGTCTAGTACACATAATGGTTCGACCTGAAGGACTCCCTCCTCGAAAGCCTGCAACTTTTCAAATTTCAACACATGGGATGGGTCGAGTACATATTTTCTAAGCATAGAAACATGAAACACATTATACATCCTTCTTAGATGGAATGGCAGCTCGATCTTATAAGCATCGTGAATGGCCCAACCAATATAGGGGATAACTTTGTTCCCTTAACAATCCTAAAGGGACTTTTAGAGGGTTTGACTTTAATAAAAACTTGGCTTCCTTCCTCAAAGTTTCTATTAACTCTCTTTGCATCAGCATAACTTTTCTGGTGATCCCTGGCTTCTTTTAGCCTCTGCTTAATTGTGGCCATTTGTTCTTTCATTTCTTGGAGCATTTCAAGTCCCAACATGATTCGATCCTCTAATCGATCCCAACTTAATGGAGTACGACATGGTCTTCCATACAAGACTTCGAAGGGAGATGCCTAAATTGAACTGTGATAACTATTGTTGTATGCAAATTCCAATAAGGGAATGTATTTCTCCCATTGGTTTTGTTGATCCATGACATACAGCATGTCCTCTAATACTCGGTTTACTCTTTTTATTTGCCCATCTGTCTCTGGGTGATATGCAGTACTGAATTTTAGTTGTGTTCCCATAGATTGTAAGAGGCTTTTCCAAAATCTAGAAGTAAAACGTGCATCTCTGTCAGATATTATTTTTCGGGGCACTCCATGAAGGCGAATTATTTCTTTTAGGAAAATTTCAGCAATAGCTGGAGCTTCAAAGGTGTTCTTAATTGGAATGCAGTGAGCACTCTTAGTTAATTTATCAACAACAACCATAATGCATTCATGTCTTTGGGATGTCATAGGTAAGCCTCTAACAAAATCCAGCGAAACAACTTCCCACTTAGTTTCTCGTATATCATGGGGTTGTAAAGACCTGTCAGGTGTCGATGTTCAGCTTTAACCTATTAACATTCTAAAAATCGGGCCACAAAATGTGTTATATCCTTTTTCATTCCTGTCCAGAAAAATAGTTGTTTTAAATCCACATACATTTTCTGGACTCCTGGATGTGTAGCATATGGAGTTTGGTGGGCTTCCTTCATTATTAATTTCCAAATTTCATCATCACCTGGGATGTACATCTTACCCTTATATCGTAGAAATCCATCATTATCTAAGGTGTATCCTTCCCACCTAGTTGCCACTGGTACTTCTTCTTGCAAGGAAACTTTTATTTGTTGGTATTGCGGGTCCCCTACTAGGTGGTTTAGAATCCAGCTTCTCAAGTCTATCTTCAATGACAATATTGAATGAACTCTAGGTATCCTGCTTAAAGCATCTGCAACTTTATTTTCTTTCCCCTTGATGTAGGATATCCTAAAATCATATTCACTAAATAGTTCATTCCAGTGTCGTTGTCGAGCATTAAGGTCCTTTTGGGTGAAGATATACTCAAGACTTTTATGATTTGTTCTTAATTCAAATTGATGTCCCATCAGATAATGTCTCCATAGTCTCAAGGCCATTACAACTGCCGCTAATTCCAGATCATGTGTAGCATAATTGATTTCATGGGTCTTGAGTTTACGTGAAGCATAAGCGATAACCCCTTCATCTTGCATCAAGACTGCACCTAATCCTTCTTCTGATGCATCCGTGCATACACGAAAGTCCTTGTCCATGTTGGATACCTTTAATATTGGAGCAGTTGTTAATTGTTGTTTTAGCTCATTAAATGCTTTCTCACACTCACTTTTCCATTCAAACTTAACCTCTTTCCTTTGGAGGTGGGTGATGGGACTAGATATATGTGAGAACCCTTCTACAAATCTTCTATAATAGCCTGCCAACCCCATAAAGATGCGTACTTCCTTGACATTCCGAGGAGTAGGCCAATCCATTATAGTTTCAATCTTGTTGTGATCCACTACAATGCTTTTCCCACTAATGGTATGGCCTAGATATTGAATTTATTTCTCAAGGAAGGAACACTTAGTAAGTTTCCCATATAGCTTATGTTCTCTAAGGCATTGAAGTACTAATCTCAAGTGTTCTTGATGCTCCTTCTCATTACGGGAATAAATGAGGATGTCATCCAACAACGCTTGGACAAAGCGGTCTAGATATCTTTAGAAGACACTATTCATCAAGTTCATGAAGGCTGCTGGGGCATTAGTTAAACCAAATGGCAAAACAATAAACTCATAGTGTCCATATCACGTTTTGAATGTTATCTTAGGTATGTCTTCCTCCTTGATTCTTAGTTGATGGTAACCTGACCGTAAGTCTATCTTGGAAAATATTGAAGCTCCTTTTAGTTAGTCAAAGAGGTCATTATTTGAGGCATGGGGTGCCTATTCCAAATGGTGGCCTTGTTTAGATCTCGATAATCAATACATAACCTAAGAGTTCCATCCTTCTTCATCACAAAGATCACTAGTGCACCCCAAGGTGGCACACTGGGTCGGATGAATCCTTGATCAAGAAGTTCTTTAAGCTATATACTCAACTCATTAAGCTCTGGGACAGTCATTCAATAAGGTGTTTTGGATATGGGTTCTGTTCTCGGTTTCAAAGAAATGGAGGAATCGATTTCTCAAACTGGAGGCAAACCTGGTAGCTCTGGAGGGAATACATCTGCAAATTCAGAAATTAGTGGGTGCAACTTATCCGAGGACTTCTCGTTGGCACGAACCATCTATACTGCATAAATCTTGCATCCTTTCCTCATACACTTATTAACCTTCTTAGCTGATATGAGGCACAACGTAACATCACGTTTAATGCCCTCTATTACTGTGGTTTCTCCCTGGTTATTTTTTAGGAGAATTGTCTTATTATAGCAATCCACTATAGCTTGATGAGATTCAAGCCAATCCATTCCTACAATTAAGTCATAAGTCCCTAGAGTCGTGTTATACAGGTTCATCTTGGTATCACACCCCCAATGTTAACACTACAATCTCTTACCATTGACCCTACTGATTGCTGAGAGCCCGATGCCATTTCTACCATTCTAAAGGCACTTTTCTCATGAGCTATCAATCCACATCTAAGTAGTGTTGAAGGAGAAATAAAATTATCAGTAGCATCTGGATCAATTAACACATATAGAGGAATGTTATTGATCATACCTATGGACTCCACCACTGTGGCTTGGTGCTCGACTTGGTGATGGTTTGTGGCTGCATGAATTCAGTGTGCGTTCTGTGGTCTTCCTCCTTTTGCTTTGTGTCCCTGTTGTTTAATCCTGGTTTGATACCTTGGACAATCCCTTTTATAATGTGGACCTCCACATTGCCAACATTCTACTTGATCTCGATTCTCACTTTGTACTTGTCTTCGGCCACCAAATCCTCTACCCCCACCATTAGTTCTTCTCAAGTAGGGCTGACCCCTACTTCCTCCTGGAGGCAGCCCATAAGTTGCACTAGCGATTTGGGAAACATTGTTTTGTCTTCCCTGAAATCCATATGGGTGCTCCCCTGGTCTATTTACTGTCGTTGTGGGGTGTTCCTTCCCTGTATTTCCATCAACCACCATTCACTTTTTCATACTTATCGTCCTCAGGACTTGTTTAGCTAAACTAGTGGTTGCTGCCATAGTGGTGGGTTTCCACATGACGACTTCTACTCGGACCAAGGGATCGATTCCATGCAAGAATCTTTTAGCTTGACGTTTATCATCAGTCATATAGTCCACGTGATCGACCAACACATAGAATTCAACTTCATAGTCCTCGATAGATCTACCATTCTGTCGCACTACATGGAAAGCCCCTACTTGTTGGTGTTTGTACTCCTATGATAGGTACCTGGTTCAGAAGGCTTCCTCAAACATTTCCCAAGTGACTTGCAATGGGGTGACTTGCATATTTGTTTCTTCATTTGCCCACCATAATAGAGTGTCTCCTTTTAGTAGACTCGTTGATATTTGGGCCTTTTCCCTTGAAGTGTATGCCTTAAAGCTAAGTGCTCTTTTGACACCAATTACCCACACTTCTACTTTTGAACCCCCCTCTTGACCTGTGAACTCTGGTAATTTGGATTTTTGGAATTCTTTCACAATATCGAGGTTTTTTTGTCCATCTTCAGCATTGAACTGAGAATTTAGGTCTTGCCTTTGTTCTCGTTCCAACTCTCCTCCTTTACATTGATCATTTCTTTGACTTGTCCTTGGCTTGTGATCCAATCCTTAAAGATATTTGTCATTTCCCCAAGGGAACATAATATAGTTTGCTCAGCTGGGGTTCCAATCTCTGTAGTGGCGGGAGGTAGGGTTTCCACCTCAGGGGTGCCTTGGGTTTGTCTTTGACGCTTAGGAGCCATGATCTCCCCTGTATTTAATCAAGTTGAATTTTACATCACTTCCAATGTTACACTTATCAGTAAATTCATACTTAAAAAAATTACACATTGAAACCATATAATAAGACACTCAATAAGCATTCAATTTTTTATTTTTTATTTTTGTTCACTGATACATATATCCATATATCCATGCAATTCTTTTACTATTAAAATAACAACTATGATTTTAAAAAGCAATTCATGAT